>JAUTBW010133022.1:0-14035 GCA_032361425.1 Peltospira smaragdina | reverse complement strand
AAGTTATAAGATAAATGTCCCTTTGATATATCTAGTGATTAAGTTATAAGATAAATGTCCCTTTGATATATCTAGTGATTAAGTTATAAGATAAATGTCCCTTTGATATATCTAGTGATTAAGTTATAAGATAAATGTCCCTTTGATATATCTAGTGTATGTACTATTAAACTGGATTTTATATTCACGACTCAAATATGTTATTTACAGAATATTTTTTAATGTTTGGAAAATAAAGATGTATGAAATAAAAAATTCCTGTTGTATTTACACATGCTGTAAAATTAAAAAAGAAAGAAAAAAGTCAAATTATTTCTTTGCCTATATCCAATTAATATACTTATTCTGAGCACATATCACAGTAGGCCTAACCACTGTTAGTATGGATATATTTTTGAGTGTTAATAAAAGGACTCAGTCTAGGCTGGACTCTGTAAACCCCTGTACCTGCTATCATGTTTAAGACAAATGAAAGCTTAGACACTGTAGTGTGAAGGCCAGTAAGAAAATGTCATCAGAATTAAATTTAACCAAGCCAATGGGGTTCGAGATTACCTGGGGCTGAGACTACCAGGCTGAAGTTGCCAAACTTGAAAGTTACCACATTCCATATAGAATATTATTAGTCTGGTTTCCTTGTCTGTTACTAATTAACACACATAATTACTGTATCATTATATGTGAAGCTGATAAATTAAAAAGTAATATACAGTGATATACCAGCATATTTCAAACCAGAATTCATCTATTTTCTTCCTTACTCTCTTTCTCTCTTCACTCTTTCTGTTAGAAATTTACAATTATATAAATATGACATTTTTGCATCTGTTTATTTTAGATAAACAAATTAAGAACAAAGGAGATGATTTTTACGTATTAGCTTTGTTCTGTTAGTTGGATTAGTGATAGTGTGTTGAGATTATCTTAAGAATGTGCTCAGAGGTCTGTGAAAATATTTTAAACAAATATTTGAGCTAATATAGTAATAAATACTTGGGCCAAAAAGTGGTTGGTTAAATTTAGTCCAGAAAAAACTAAAACTGTAACATTAAGTCTAAAATGCTGTTAAAAATAAGTTATTCTTATTTTTAGATAATGTACATATATCAGAAGTTGATCTCATGAGCATTTGGAACTGATATGTCAACAGTCAGGAGACTGGCATTATCACATACACATGCTCATTGATAAAACAAGTAAAATGATAAATTGCCTGAGTTCTTTTAAATATCGTTTATCTAGAAAGTCTGTAGAAATAATACACAAGTCATTTATCCTTCCACACAGAATACCAAAGCAGTATTTCCCTCAATTTATTCCTAAATTTTGTAGTGTTATTTTAAAATTTGCATATCATGGTATGGTTTTGTTGTTGTTTTTTTGTTTTTATACACTATATAAAATACTGGCTATCTAGTCCAGCATTTGTGAAACAAGGAATAAACAAGAGAAATATAGATTTAGTATTCTGTGTGGCAGGTGTTTTAATTTGTCAGATAGTTTTAGTACTATGCAGAGATAATATGTTCTGTTGAAAATAGATATCCACCAGTCCTGCAGTCAACAAACTCCTGTCTGTTGTGAATATCAGACCTGGGTCTCTTCCATCAATTTCAGCAAAGGATCTGTGTTGGTATGGGTTTATTCTTCTTGGTTGATTTCCTGTCTTGTTTGTGATAAGCAAAGTGTGGATATTGTAGCAAGATACCTCACTCTAATCCCTCTACAAACCTTTCCTTACCTACTGTTATGGACCGCTCTGCTTGTTCTGAAGTCACACATTAACTTTTTCAGATAGATAAAGTGGGCATTCAGTCTTAAGCCAGTTTTACATCTTTGAGATGCCACACTGACCTAATATTGTGATTTTAAGCTAAATTTTATTAGCACCTGTGATAATATATTCTACACAGCTTCAGGCATTGTTTGAACAACATATAATTTTTTTTTATTTAATCATTTAATTTTACACCTTTTTCTAACAGCCAATAGCTGATCCTTTTTTATTCTTGTATTGGGGAGTTATTAAACATTCATTGTAAACTGATAGCAAGTATGTTCTGTATTGTGATTGGTTAATTTCATTGAACTTCCAGGATGAAATATTCAGTAAACACCGGAAAGCTAATGTCATTAGAAAATTATGTCATTCAAAATGGAACTGACAGAATTGGCTGTTAAAGGGTATACAGTAAGATTGTAACTAAGTATTCTTTTTCAAGAAATACCAAAGTTAAAGTTGATTCTGTAAAAATTTTTTAAAAATTAATTCAGTTTAGATAACCGTACATGGAGTTATTTTCGATTGATGGCTGTTATTAGTTATTTGATCCCACATTTGTTTACATGTTTAACCTCTGGCTAACCCCTTCAGTTAAAAATGACATTTGTGGGATCAAAAAACTATTAAAACTATGAAAACTCAATATGGTTATCTCCTAATTCATTCATTCATTCATTCATTATATATTTGAGAGTTTATACAACTTGGTGTATGTCAAGTATAATATCAGTAACTTCAAATACCGGTAGATGTTTACATGATATGGTTTTTAGTTTCCTGCATTAAGATCCTTTAATGTAGTTTTGAAACTCATTTCTTAATTTCTTAAATAGGCTAACACATTTTGTTTGTGGAATGCAGTATTTCATGGGTAGATAGATATTTCAACTAAAGCTCAAATCTTTATTTACAAACACGAAACACTTTTTAGTTATTTTTATTGGTAATGTAAAATTATTACTCAGTGAATTAAGAAATGAAACATACAAATGTAGGTAAATTATACAAACAATAACACAGACAAAACAATTGTACATAAATAAGTAATCAATAGCTCATTGAAACTTGAAATAACATCATAGGATAATTATTTGTACATCTTCAACAACAGTCCTGATTGATTCTTATTCTAAACTGTGCATAGATAAAAAGTATTAAGGACACTGTTCTTAGTTAGCTGCCATTGTATGATGTTCACAACAGACATTTTCCTCTTTTGAATATCACTGTCTGTATATCTGCATGTTCAAGGTGTCCCAATATTAAATAAATTGTTAAGTACTAGTGGTAATGTGTGAAAGAAAATGTGATATGTTGGGGTTTTATTCATTTTACTATTAGAAGCATCTTACAATGGCAGCAAACCTTGGAAGTCTCTTTAATATGTGAGAAATGTGATAGAGGTGTTTTTAAGTTCACCATAACAGATGTGGTGGTACAGATATGTTACAACAAATATTCCATACACATGAAATAAAGTACTGTATTGTAAATCATAAAATGTTCATGTGCATGTCAATTGTGCGTCATTTGTGACCAACACAAGTCAAGAAATGCATTTTAATCACCTTACAACACATAAAATTATTGAAAGAATGACATATGGCCTACCAGTGGAAAACACTTTTCCTTAATAACTTTCCTTGCTGGTTCTGTCTTTGTTAAATTTAAAACCAGTCAAACGTTCTTAGGTTGAATACAAATCTTTAAGAGTTGACCTATCAAAAACATTGGCTATTAGATTCCTAGCACTGAGAGGTAATGCAGAATGTGATTGGGTAAGGACAATCAGCCATGATCAGATGCAGTAACTGTTTTTCCCCTGTATGTAATTTGTTTGCTTTGAAAGATGGAAAACAACATTTATTACCTACAAGGTATGATATAACTAGGGACATATCTATCATACGATTTCCCTCATAGTTGATAAAAAAATTGTGTGTCTCAAACTTTCTACACAGGTGCTGACCCTGTGTGGTTCCATGCACCCACCTGGTTTCCTTGTCCTATACCGCTATTAAAACTGGTCTGACCTACGGCACTAACTAATGATTGCTGGTAGTAGGGAAGCATAATATTAATAGATAGTCACAAGCACCTCTTAACAATGCCAGAATTGACTGCTGAACACTACCTACATAGAAAAGCTGACGGGGAAATAACAGGTGTGTGGTACAGAAGCCACAAGAGACAAGCACCTATCGTGGAGGTGGACAGTAAAAGAAGTTGAAAGATAGGAGGAGCTGCCTGAGTGGGTGAAAATTCAAGTGACCGAATTCAAGGGAGAAAAAGGAAAGGGGGCAGAGGGATAAAAAAGTAAATAAAATAAAAATAAATTAACAAAATATTAAAATAAACAAAATAGTATGTTCTCTTAGGAATACACCTCATTCTGATTGGCTTTCATTAGAGTATGCTATTCTGATTGGCTAGTAACTACGTAATTCTTATCACCTTTAGTGTCTGACATCATGGCATTGAGAAGACTTTCACCATTGTAAACATTAGCTGGAATGTTTATTAGCATGAGAGTGTTATGGTAATAAATAGAATATTATATTCAAATCCAGGTGAAAAACCCCTCCGGTCAAAAACCTCTCAGTCAAAACCCCCTTCAGTTAAAACCCCCTGCAATAAATAGTCAGATGGTCAGAAAACCCTCTTTTCATTTATTTATTTATTTAATTTATTTATTAATTATTATTATTATTATTATTATTTTTTTTTTTTTTTTTTTTTTTTTTTTTTTTTTTTTTTTTTTTTTTTTTTTTTTTTTTTTTTTTTTTTTTTTTTTTATTATTTTTTTTTTTTTTGTAAAAGTGGAATAATGTTGATATTAATGAATAAAATTAATGTAAAATTCTCTGAAATATATTTAGTTCATGATTACATGACATAGAATTCAAGGCTTTTAATGAAATTTCTTATTGATATGGAATTAATGTTTTGGTAAAATGTTTGATCTTAGATATTAATGTAATTGGTAAACATTGGAAAAATGCTTTAAAAAAAATTAAAAAATTATAATATATACGCTGTAACACTCAAGCTATAATCCAAGCTTATGAATTTATGCATCAAATTAAAGTAGATTGTGCATGTAAAACAAGTTTACCTCCTTGTTCCCTAAGCATTATATGAAATTATATTCAATTCAATTACATTATACATGCAAGCATCAATAAACTCAAATACAGTACTTTTATTTGAATATTTGTTTTGTTATTTCATATAACAGTGGTTTTTAACCGGTGACAGCTACAAGTGTAATTTTGCATAATGTTTTTTATTTCTTACATTTCCTAAATAAAGGGGTTTTGAATGGAGGGGGTTTAGATTGAGGGGGTTTTGACCAGTCACTGTTACGTTTATGTCCATGACAGACAATGTTTACAACACTTGTGCCTAAATTATCACATTTCCCTTGCTCTCGCTGGGGATATATGATAATTTAAGCACTCGTGTCATAAATATCATCTGTCATGGACACTTGTATAATATCCTCTATTTATTACTACTGAATTCATGTAATCTGGAAATCAACCACTACAATATCTGCAGGAACTGAGGGAATTATTTAATAAACATCAGTGTTAAATTGGTAAAGACTGGAACTTAACACTGCTAAAGAAAAATAACTTGATCAACATTATTTCATATGAACACGTTACACAGTTTGGCTGCGGACACAACATTCTCAGCACAAGCAACAGAATGTCTGGGTATTACAGGAGATGAGAATGGATATTGCAGAAAAAAACAATGCTACCATTGACAACATCTTGAGAGTGAATTAACTCAAACTAGCAACTGTGGATAACAGCACTTGGCATTGTTGGTCTTTTCACAAACCTTGATGCAAAAGTCGATTAAAAAATCACTACAGGTCAACGTATTACTAACCAAAACAGTAAAGTGTACCAAATAAAACAGTCTGAACTGTAGTACCACTTTTGTAATCTACTGTTTTAACATGTACTACCTGCAAAATTCAGTATGCAGAACAGACTATTCAACAATTCAGTATAGGTCTTATAGTAATTAGTGTCATTACTGTTTTCCATATGAAACAGTCCAAAGCACCATCATATGGTCCCTCATTTCAACAAACAAGGACATGACTACAACTGCACTGTACTACAGAAGATTGCTAATATGATCAATCTAAATTGAACATTGCAGAATCACTCTGGCTACACTGTTTAAACACAATGTGGCCCACTGGACTCATGACACAACCAGTAATTAACTTTCCTTTGGTCAGTTTTTTTTCAACAGCTGCAGATATTTAAAACTCCAGTGAACTGTTTTACTTCTTTGTAAGTTAGCCTATCTTCAAATATGTTTTAATTGTAATGTTTCATTTGAATTGTTTTTATACCACTGGTTTTAATGATTTATCCTTAAGATGTCAACATTATGCTCATGAAAAGTAGATTTTTTTTTTTTATACCATACTTGGTTTTAAACAGATGCACTACTTTTATTACATATTATTACAGTATCACAATGAAGATAACCATTTTCATTTACAGTAGAGGTTTTGATATTAAACCAGTGTTTTGGGGGAAATGAAGCTTGAGTTGAACCCAAAAATATTACTATCTGTACACAATTGTATTATTATAACAAAGCAATTTGCTTCATAACATTTATATATTATGTACCATTTCCAGGTTTCATTAAAAATTATAATGTAGCTCATGTATATTTACAAGTGCAAGTTCTACATCCAACAAAGCATTTTGTAGTTTATATGTATTTATTTATATATTTTTATTATATAATTATGTTTGCCATTTTTTGTATTATTGTTTGCTTATCTACTTTATTTGTTTTCAAATGAATAAATATTGTCCAAAAATTATAACATGTATATTTGTGAAAACAGGTCATTTATATGCATATATATTTTAATTACTCTTTGTTTTATAGTGTAATTAAAATAATACTAAAACCATTCCAAATATAATTTGCTAATACTGTAGATAAAATAAATCAGTAAAAAGATGGATGTATAATTTTAATCGAATCGACTGATGGATATAATTTGACTGATGGATATAATCACCTGATTATCAGTAATTATCTCCAGTTCCTACAAGAGAAAGGATAACTGCAAACAGTGTGAAGATTTAAATTTAACTAAGCATTTCACAAAATCATCTTTTAAGTACATGGCCAATTAATGTTTTTGAGATTAGGTTTAAGGTACAGCTAAACTGCTGTAGTTTGCATATTGACTGGACATTTGTAACAGGAAACAGAACTTGTCAGAGATGAGCCTTGGTGGATCTCAGACACAACAGGTACATTTTAAGACCTGAAATATCTGTTGGTATTATAGAATGGCAAATGAATATGTACCGAAGCTGTGAAAATATGAGAGTTGTAATGTGCTGTTGTTGGAATAATACACATACAAATGCACAGACAAACACGTATACACATGCATGTATGTGTGTGTGTATATGTACATACATACAGTCAAACTTCATTATCTCAGTTTTGAAGGGACCAAACCAATGACCTCAAGATATTAGTGGTTCAAGACAAATAAAAGAAAAGATCTGGAACAATGACTGTCTAATATATTAAATATTAATTTTAAGAAGAATAACTCAACTCAGTATATAAAATGTAAAATGTTTTGGAATCCCAGTGTTCCATGCTGTCCATGTAAAACAAAACCTCCTTGCTACACTGCAGTTAACAGTCAGGTCTGCACTATCAATCATAGTTATCCTCAAGGAGTGGTGTTCAAATATTTTTGTTCAAGTGGTTTAAACAATATTTATTTCCAATAACTTTGGATTGGGATTGGCCAACAGGCAAGCGCCTATACCAACGACTCTCCCTACATTTACAAACATTCAAGATGGCAGATTAGGAGATTCCATAATTAATAATAACTAATAATTTATGCAAACAAGAATCAATATGGAATAATGATCACAGTATACAATACTGTCCTGTAGCTTGAATCTATAATATAAATTATATAGTATATTGTATCTTGTTCCCCACTTGTTTTGTCCACACTAACTTTTGGAATTTTATCAATTAAGATCAGTATGCAAGAAATTACTTGTGGACACACAACTATCAAGACCAGAGTGCAGATGATACTGGTTTTAAGTCAAAACCACAATTGTAAAATAAAACATTGACGAATTGTAAAATGCTGTGGACACATAAACAAGAAAAGTGATGTACTCCCACAAGGACAGCCACAACAACATGAAGAATTATTACTAATATGTCTTTTAAACTTATGGTCAAATAGTACTTATTCGTTACCAGATACACACATTTATAAAGAATAAAACAATGCTCTAAAATGACATGTTCATAACTGTCAGAACTTTATATTCCATGTAAGAATCAAACTGACATGTTTATTTATCACAAAAGAGCATTGATAACTGATTATTCTTTTATTCTAGGGGTTTCTGTGTATTCTGAGACAAAGAACAGCATTTTGGATGATATTATCGTAGGATATTTGCTTCATATTCATGCTTTTTTAAAGCCTAGTAATATGCGGCAGTTGCAGAAATCCTTGCAATTTCAAGTTTATTACATTATACAGGACAGCTAACATTGACAGCACATTTGATAACTAATATTTTCGTCAGATTATCTACGTTAAATATGACAGGCTTACTGTTCACGGTCATTGTTGGAGGGAGGGGGACAGGAATTAAGTTTCGGTTTTCACTATTTTGACGTTTGGGGGGCAGGGCACTTAATATGTCAAATATGGTATATATGTTTCATATTATGACTTAAACATTTGAAACAGTCATTGTCATTTGCCATATTTGCAAAATATACTAATCTATATTCTCATTTTACCTACAGTGATATGATTTTTTGTTTGTTTAATGGACAGTGTAACAGTGAAGTCCTCTTCTTTCTAAAATGATCACTGCCATGCTAGATTTCTCATCTAAACAAACATCACTGTAAAATGCAAAGGAAAATGCCTGACTAAACAAACAGAACACAGTTTTTCAGCAGTCCATAAAAAGTCCTGGATAGGTGTGCTAACAAGGTGCAGTCACAGAGAGGATCACTGGTGTCTGACATTTCACACAGCCATACCCACACAGACAGCATGCCATTCTGAGAACTCTGTCACAGTGATTTCATGGTGTTTCATGGGAGTAGCACGTCTGTATATATGTTTTATGAGAGTTTGTGTATTTGTGCACGTGTGATGTGTGCGTGTGTGTGTGCATGTGCATGCAGACATGTTTGTTCTTGCAATGTTTGTCAACATGGTAATTTTAGTATAGATTTTACATTTATAAATATGCAGTGAATTTACACTTCTTCACACAACATACATTATAATTCATCATTCTCCATTCAACATACATTATAAGCGTTCTTTTTACTTCCAGCATATACTGAGATGCTTATTTGTCTATCTAACATATGTCGTAAGTCTTTCATCATCCAGTATTCTTATTTAATGAGGAACTTAGCTCAAACAAGGGGAGACCACTCTATTCCATACTGTGCATCAATCAACAGGGTTCTTATGTCATAACCACTGTTACTAGGATAGTCTATTTACATCAAATGGAACTGATGAATTTGCTTTTAACTCTATAACAAATAATCTTAAAAGTTATATAATGAAGGTTTTATTAATTTTAGAAAAATGTCTGTTAGCAGATAGTTACCAAACTGTGCTGTGTAAATTAATTGTTTTGACACACAGGTGAATGCAGTTGCTGGAACAGCCAAGACAGTGAATAAAATGCTGATCTGAATATGTTTTGGATGTTCTATTAATAGCATTATCACTTCTGTATAAGACAGTGTTGATCATTTTGATAATTTTTACTTTATTTTAATGAAAAAATTTGTGTGAGTTGGTATGCATGTAAATCCTTATACTGGTTTTTTATGTTTTTCATTTTAGACCTAGAAATCGATTTATTGCTTCCATTATTTTGTTATTACTTTATTTAATTAAAAAAAATATTGTTATTTATTTAATAAAAAGAGTATTATTTTAATTTTTAAAAAACAAAAAAACTTATAATTTAATTAATTAATTGATTTGTTTGTTTGTTTATCACCTGTGGATTTCATATTCGTACTCTCAATTCCGAAATCCTGGATCCACAATCTGGGTTTCATAATTAAATAGCAATTACCAGTATATTTAATTTGTGCTCTGCATTATTTCTCTTGTGAATGTATTTATTAAATTAAATGTTGCTTGTAATAAAACTCTATTTTTACAGAGTGATTAAAAGCAGCAGCATAATAATAATAATATAATAATAATAATAATAATAATAATAATAATAATAATAATAATAATAATAATAATAATAATAATAATGTCAAATACTCTTTTATAGAAATAGGTGCCCCTCTTTTAAAATAATTTCTAAAATCTGTTTTAGATTATTACCTCAAGTCAAGATCATATTGGTATTTCAAATCCTAGCTTAGGCCTACTTATGCCACGTTAGATATTTCTGAGTTCACAAATTTATGTTTAAGAGATACATGGAAAGTACATTCTTTTAAGATAATACACCTTGTTATATTATCACAGAACACTATTTAATTTGTAGCGATTATAACAAGTATAAATATAGAAAATATTCACCATTTGTTGGTTTTTAGGTTCTTCCAAGACCAATATCGATCAACGACACGAGTTTGATATTCTTATTAAAAAAAAAAAATTTAAAAAAAAAAAAAAAAAAAAGTAAATAAACAATTTAAATAAATAATTCAGTAAATAAATAAATAAATAAATAAATAAATAAATAAATAAATAAATAAATAAATAAACTATTAAAGCAACAAAATGAATAGAGAATTCTCTTGAAATAATGTTTAAAACTGACATTTATAAAACAGCATTTAATTAAATGCCTTAATCACATTTGATCAGCTGATTTGCTGACTTACTCCTTTCAAATAAAGTTGATATACCTTACTAATTGAATTTCTTTTAAATTTGAAATTATTTAGTACTTTAGAGTTATAAAAGTAAATATTTCAAATCTAAAACGATTTTCTTTCAAAATAACTTCACAAAGCAATCGTTTGTCATTCTTCTGTCTATGAAATATCAGCCATTTTCCTTGTTTGCTGGACCTGTCGACCTCATGCCACCTATTTTATTATCTTCCCTGATGTCAGCTAAGCTCCCCATTATCCAACATATGTCAATATTCTCATTTACTCATCCAATATACACAGAGATTCTTATTTACTCATCCAACATACACTGAGATCATAATTATATTGGAACACTGTATTTGCATGATTCCTTTGTTAAAACACCCATGTGTCAGTTGATTGTCTCATTAACGTAAATATCACAGATTCAGGTAATGTAAATACAAAATAAAAACAAGAATGGATGTATAGGATCTGCTAAGAGTTTTCCTGTTGTGTGTTGTCTGTGTTCTCTTCCTTTGCTTGTGATCTCACAAGTATTTTTATAAGCTCCAACATATTGTCCATTTTTGAATCCATTTGAGACAACTGAAACAAACAGATTTATACATTTAAGTAATAAGTACAGTTGTTATTATTTGCTTGTAATGACATTACTACTAGTACTAATAATACTGTTTACATCTACTGCATGGAAAAGACACTAGTGGTCTTAAAACTCTGGATTCATGTCTCACAGCTAGCTCCTACCCAGAGTGAGTTCTAGGGACTTGTGGGTATGTGCAATGCCACTATATTCCCTTCATTCTTACTAACCTCTTACAGGTTAGTCAAGCGTCAACTATCCTGGAAAAACATTTTGGTTTCCAGTGTGGGTGTCTGAGATGGGAGAGCATTATATCAGCTGGTTCAGAATGTGTATGTAAAACATACTAATCTGACACCCATCAAAATGTTTTAATTTATCAAAAGAAACAACAACACAGTTAAATTATATTTTGACATGTGATCATCTAAGTATTACAGACCTACAGCTAGCTCCCAAAACTCAATTATTACTTTGTATTAGCACAACACTAAGGAAATCAATGGTCTACTTACCTGTGATTCAACTCGCATTATTCGTGAATAAAGTGTCATTTTCTCTTTGTCTTTGGCTGTCCCGTAATATAGTGGTTTACCTATTGTTTGATCTAATCTGAAATATTTATGAACATTGCTTTTTAATATTTTACAGTCTCTACAGAATGAATAGCCAGATGAAGTGTATAAATGAATATATTCAAAAATTTACATTATATGTAACAAAAATTAATCTGAATGACAAAACTATAATCATGATCTATAATCATATCTCTGCACAATACAGAGTTGATGGGATGTTTTATACTAATTTGGTATTGTTTCCACGCTAGGAACCTTTCTTAATACGAGGGGTGTCCCAAAAATGTCTGGCCTGACTATGAAAAATGTGTCACAATGATTCCAAAATTTTAACTGAAGTAGAACCACATCTGTAGTTATGAATGGTCAATGTTAAATGATGCCAGTGTGTACAACCTAGCTGAGCTATACTTTGTTTTCAAGTACCCCTCTGAATTTAACAGAAAATGGATAAAACTGAGTTATGGGCAGTAATTAAGTATTTGCGTTTAAAGAAAATTACACCGATGACATGTTAGAAACATTGGGGAATGATTCTCAGTACCATAAAGCAGTGGTGTGCTGATTTCAAATGGGGTAGAAAAAGTACTGAAGATGATCCACGTTCTGGTCGCCCATGTGAAGTGACAACTGACAAAAATGTCAATGCTGTCCTTGACACAGTCATTAAGGACAGGAGAATCACCATCAGACAGTTAGCCTGTATCCATAGCATGAGTAAAACATCAGTGGGACGAATTCTGCATGAGCATCTACACATGAATACGTATCTGCACGATGGATGCCAAGAATGTTAACTGCAGACCAGAAACGGGCCAGGGTCAACTTTTAAAGTAATACAGCAATGACACGGAATAATTTCTTACTCATGTTGTGACTTAAGATGAAACCTGGGTTCATAATTTTAACCCTGAAACAAAAAATCAAAACATGTGATGGAAACATCCTGAATCAACCGTTCCCAAGAAGTTTAAGACAACCGCTTCCAGTGGTAAAGTCATGGCATCAGTATTTTGGGATAGTGATAGTGTTATCATGATTGGCCACCTGCAGAAAGGTTCCACAATCACTGGTGTATATTATGCAAAGGAATTTCGCCAACTATGAGAAGAAATTAAGAAACAACTTTGCAGAAAACTGCGGAAAGGTGTGTGACAATTCAGGACAATTCCCAATCTCATTCCTAGCAAGTTGCTGTGGCTTCCGACTTCTTCCAACCCTGCTTATTTTCTAGATCTCACTCCATCAGACTTTTACATGTTTCCTAGACTCAAATCTGAGTTCAGGGGCTGTAAATTTGAGTCGGAAGAAGAGGTGATAGGTTCTGTAGAGAGGTGTTACGGGCACAATAAAAAATTTGGTTTTTGGAAGGGTTAACAGTGTTGGAGAAAATATATTGAACTCAAGGGAGACTAGGTAGAAAAATTACAGACTAAAATAGTTGGTGCGAGTTTCGTTTCATAGTCAGGCCGGAAACTTTTAAGACACCTCTCGTATGTAATGACAAAGTTAAGATCATCTCCAACACCACCGGAGCTTTTTTGTACCTTATTTATATATGTAAGTATATCCTTAAGGATAATCGGTTTAGTTTTGCGATTATGTACTACAAATAAGAATATATTATTGTCAAAGGTAATTTTAAAATGTTCAAAAGGATACTCTATTTAGTTTTGCGAATATGTACTACAAATATGAATATATTATTGTCAATGGTAACATTAAAAAGTTCAAAATGAAACTCTATTTAGTTTTGCGAATATGTACTACAGTATGAATATATTATTGTCATTGGCAATATTAAAAGGTTCAAAATTAAACTATTTAATAGTGAAAGGTTTTCCCTACTGTTATACTGAATAACTCTACCTCCGGAAATGTCAGACTTTGATACGTATACAATTGCTTTTTTTCATTATTTTGTGTGACAACTACAGGTACATCAAATCCTGGAAGGAAGGAAATGTTTATTTAACGACGCACTCAACACATTGGTATATGGTTATATGGTGTCAGCTATATTGTTAAGGACTATGTAGATATTTAGAGAGGAAACCCGCTGCGCCACTTCTAGCGCTACTCGTTCCGATTAGCCGCAACGGATATTTTATATGCATTATCCATAGACAAGATAGCATATACCACGGC
>JAUTBW010132911.1:0-12618 GCA_032361425.1 Peltospira smaragdina | reverse complement strand
ACAAAATACTACCTATGGCTCAGTACCACATTTAAAAATATTTTTTTTTTTTTTTATTTGCATTGAGAAATATACCTAGGCCTAAAAGCTTTCGTCTGTTAAAGTGAAATTACTCATTACATAATTTCATAATAATTGTTTCAAAATTATTTACTGCTAAAAGCAGTAAATAAAAGTGTATATATATAAAAACAATTTTTAATTAATATTCCGTATAATTTAGAAAGAATGACTTGAAGTATAGGCCCATAGGGCTACTGCAGATAGACCAACATATTTTGTACATGCACATTGTAACCTACCAAATTTATTGTAATTATTTATTTCTATTTTTATTTCAATATAAATAAATCAGTATATGTATCTATGCATCATATTGGTAGGATCATTTACTTGATGAAAAATACATGTATTTCATGCATGAGCAGTTGTTTGGTCATAAAAAGATGAGGCTTATATAACAGACCACAATGCCTTGGGTGGTAGCCCAGTAGTGTAAACACCCACCTGATTAGAAGAACATGCCTCATGATGTGCCTACAAATAAAAATACTGAATAAAACATTTAATAGTTACGAACAGAATTAAAAAACTCAAATAAATAACAACAACAACCCAACAACAATGTTAAGTTTCAAATTACACAGCATGATTTAAGTAAATTATTACAATTGATTATTTAATGATTTATAAACACTAATGTGCACAAATATATTAGTCATATTTTATATCCACATAATCACTGATTGTCTATTTGACATTTTATGCAATGGCCCAAATGTGAAAGTCATAGTTCTTAAACTGCACTACGAATGAAATATTTTTAGATTTTCAATTAATATTTAATATTATCAAGATGTTTTTTTTCAGGAAGTTGAAATCATAAATAACGTTCAAGATCTATTGAAGAAGTCAATAGCTCAGGCAGATCAACAAATCAGGTAATACTTGGTGTACAGTCATACAGGAATGTGAAGTTAGCAGCAAGTGGAGTCTGGATGACTTCATGCTAACTGAACAGTAAAATGAGAAAATTCACATTAAAGCTGCATTCCTTGCACCATATATATTATTTAATCACTTAGAACAGTTAATCCAATCCAAAAACCCCAGCCTATAGTGCACTACTTGGACAAATTTACAAGAAATCCTTCGTAACTGAGTTGATACTGGATACTCACACTGATATCTGTGTTAGCTGCATGTACACAAACCATCAAGGTATCTATGATATCTCACTTCTTTGACTGGCATTGTCATTGGCACCCACTAAACATACAACATCTGTTAGATAATGGTAGATCTTGTTTAGGCCTACACTGTATAATAAGCTTAATATACAAAATGCGACTGAGCAAGTAAGTTTAAAAGTGCAGTTTTGTTTGTATTTGAATACAAATTTTTAAACTGTAATAAACATATTCCAGACACTGTGGCTGATATTGTTCTCTTATTAGTAATCGTTATTTTAGAAATGTTCAGCAACTTATAGACATAATCTATATATTTTTTTTAATTCTATACTTTATTTTCTAAATACTTTCAGGTACCAAGCCTCATTATCGTATATTGCTGTAGAATTTGTCATTGGATCTTTTGCATTATTTCTTGACAGTTTCTTTAATTGAAAACTCCAAAATACTGTGTGCATTAAAAAAGCATTTTCTACCATTTAAAACTAATTACTATGTTATGGATACTTTTGCCATTTTGGAACCACATGCATTAGTATCACCATATTATACATATTTCTGTATTTTTAAAAAGAAAATTCCAAAGTACTATGTGCGTTAAAAATGTTTTTTCTACCATTTAAAACTAATTACTATGTTATGGATACTTTTGCCATTTTGGAGCCACATGCATTAGTATCACCATATTATAGGCATTTCTGTATTGGAAAAAGTATAAAGTTTTTACTTTAGTTTGTTTAAATCTGAAATGTTGTGTTTACCTAGTTAGCATTTGTGTGTTGCAGGTTGAACCGCGATGCCAAGCAGGACCTGGAAATGGACTGGAGTAACAAGAAGGAGGCGCTGGAGATTGATCAGAAGTCGGCTGCTCTGCGAAACCATCACACCAACAAGCAGTTCTATCCCGGAGCAGCAAAATTCCAGGAAATGTATGATATTCACTTACATTATGTTTCTGGAGAAACTGATATTAGAATAGGTTATAGCAGAAGTGTTTTAATTTTAGTTCATTTTTAAATATCAAAATTACTTTTAATAATTTAGGTGGAAACTCATTTTATTTAAATTTAAATTTAACACAAATTAATGGATAGATTTAACACATACTGAAAACATACACTTATAAGCAGATATTAAGGAAATTAATACACTACCAGGGATATGTTGGTTTGTTATTTTTTGGTGAATATTTCTGTTGTGGTTCAAGTACCTTGTGTTAGGCACAGATTGTCCCATGTTTAAATGTGTTATAGTTTGGAAGGTGTACCAAGATGTGAACTCAATACCTACCAGTTTGATGGTTAAAGACTTGGCCACTACACTGAGCCTAGTTCTTATAGCATTGATTTTACTATGAGATAACTCGTACTGGCAAACTATGGTGCACTCAGTCTATGAGTATACTCTTTGGTGGCAGTGAATGTGTTAGAGATTAACAGTCTGTCTATATATTCTTTGCATACGGTTAACTTTACTAATAAAGAGTATTGGCAGCAAAGTGACATGTAAGTGACATGTGACATTTGATCTTGCAGCCAGTCGACGCCTGAGTCATGGCAGCAGTTCAGTCATGACAACATCTGCCGCGCGGAGCACGAGCGCATGGCATCCATCCAGCTGCGCACGCTGCTGGATAACATCCTGGAGGATACATCACGCGACATGCGCGAGCAGTGTGACACTGTTGATGTCAACTTCCAGAACCGCGTCGCAGAGATGGAGGACGCCAAGACCAAACTGGAGGAGAACCTCAAGAAGGTAACAGTCAGATACCTTAGTGTTTTGGTTTGTGTTTTTTAAGTGCTAATATTGATGGAACTATGAACTTTAGTTCAGCCGATTGATGAGACTCAGTATCTAGGTTCAGATAGTTAATGATACTTTTAACATTTGGTTCAGATAGTTGATGATACTGTGAACATTTAGTTCAGATAGTTGATGATACATTGAATATTTAGGTTAGATAGTTGATGACACAGTGAACATCTAGTTCAGATAGTTGATGATACTCTGAACATTTAGACAGTTGATACAGTGAACATCTAGTTTATATGGTTGATGATGCTGTGAACATCTACTTCACAGATAGTTGTTGAGACTGTATATTTCAGAAGGTGATATTAATACTTTGAACATCTGGTTTAGGTAGTTGATAAAATAAACATTATATTGGTTGCTGAAACAGTGAACAGTTCAGATGGTTGATGATAATTTTAAACTTTTTTAGATGGTTGATGATTTGTGACCATCTAGTTTAATTGATTGGTAATATTGTGAACATCAAGTTCAGATGGTTGATGATGCAGTGAACATTTAATTTAGATCGTTGACAATACTGTGTACATCTAGTTAGCCAATTGATGATACTGTGAACATCTAGTCCAGATGGCTGATGATAAAATGAACATCCAGTTTAGTCAGTAAACATCTAGATATATAGTTGATGATACAGGGAACATCTAGTTTCGATGGTTGATCTTACTATGAGAATCTAGTTTAAGTAGTTGATACTGTGAATATATAGCAAAGCCAGTTGATGATACTGCGCATTTCAGGTGTTGATATTAATACATGTGGTTGTTGTATTTCAGGTGTTGATACTATCAGTGAGTGTTTGCTGTATTTCTTGTGTTGATGTCAGTGTGTTTGCTGGATTTCAGGTGTTGATTATATCAATGTGTTTGCTGCTGGATTTCAGGTGTTGATATATCAGTTTGTTTTTCAGGTGTTGATATTGTCACTGTGTATTTATATTATCAATGTGTTGATATTACCAGTGTGTTTGCTGTGTTTCAGGTGTTGATATTATCAGTGTGTATATATATTATCAGTGTGTGTGTGTGTATTATCAGTGTTGTGTTTCAGATCTTGATATTATCAGTGTTAATGTTATCAGTGTGTTCATGTCAGTATGTATTGATATTATCAGTGCGTGCTGTTTCAGGTGTTAATATTATCAGTGTGTGTTAATATCAGTGTATCGATATCAGCGTGTGTTAATATTATCAGTGTGTGTTGATATTATCAGTGTGTTGATAAAGTGTGTTGATATTCTCAGTGTGTTGATATTATCAGTGTTGATATCAGTGTGTGCTGATATTATTAGTGTTGATATCAGTGTGTGTGTGTTGATATTATCAGTGTTTGTATTATCAGTGTGTTAATATTCCCAATGTGTTGATATTATCAGTGTATGCTGATATTACCAATATTACCAGTGTATGTTGATATTATCAATGTGTATTGATATTATCAATGTATATTGATATTACCAGTGTGTATTGATATTACCAGTGTGTATATTGATATGCTCCATGTGTGCTGATATTACCAGTGTGTGTATGTGTTGATATTCCCATTATGTTAATATCAGTGTATGTTGATATTCTCAGTGTTGATATTTTCAGTGTGTGGATATTATGCATGTGGATATTATCAGTGTGTTGATATTCTCAGTGTTTGCTGTGTTTCAGGTGGTTGACGAGATCACGAGCCAGGAGAAGAACATCAGCATGTTGAAGCAGGCGATCCGCGACAAAGAGGACCCGCTCAAGGTGGCCCAGACCCGCCTGCACAACCGGTCATACCGACCCGGTGTTGACCTCTGCCGTGACCCAGCCCAATACGAGTTAGTACATTTCACCAAAAGCATATTTCTTTTATACATATTGTATGTGTAAATTCACCAACAGTTTGGTGTTTAAATTTGGTTACTTGTTTAATTATGTTTAAATATCAATACTTTATGTCAACTAGTGAGTGACAATCTTGAGTTGGCTACTATATTTTATCATCCACTAGCCGATTGGCAGTTATCTTCAATACCCTGCTTTGCACCCCAGCAGCATACAAACAGCCACTAAGAATGTTTTTAATTATTAAAAAATCCTGATGCAAATGTAACTATTAATAAAAATATGATGGGTGCGTCATTAAAAAAATCTAGGTTGGAAACTGGTTATATACATGTTTTTTTTAATTATTTTATTCTCTATCCAGGTACAATAGTGGAATTAGAAAAAGATTACATCAGTATTTACTTATAAGAATATTGTGACATCATAACACATGCTTAACATAAGTGTTTAGAAAATGAAGCCAACTAATCCTTTCTTTTTAATTAACTAGTCAAGTGCATAAAATGTATTCAGATTATGGTTAAAGAGAGCATTCTGATGAAATTTGACTGCACTCTGCACTATACACATGGATATCACAGGACATCACATTGTGATAATTTCAGTTTGTGTCAAATTAGGGCCATTTTTACCATAATGAATAGCGTTACCCCCAGGAATAAAGAAAGGCATGTCTGATATATATCAGGATGATGGTGCCGATTTGGGTAGCATGGAGCAATATTATCAAGGCATGGTATAACAAAGAAAATACTAATGTATGATGCGAAGAATAACATACTGAGTGCATCATGTAATAAAAACTGATTTTAACAAATAGAAAGCATGTTAAAAATGTATTTACGTTTCTCTAAACTGCAGCTTGGTGGCCGAGGTGAACGAGATCTGCCAGTCGATCGACGCGCTGCACGCCCAGCTGAACCAGGCGGAGAACTCGCTCAAAGACCTGCAGGACGACCGCATGGCACTTGAGAAGGAGATCTCCAACAAGAAGAACAGCATCTTCATTGATCGTGACAAATGCATGACCAAGCGCACACGCTACCCCACTGCTCTCCGTCTGCAGGGATTCCAGTAGACCCTTCTGCAACTGGTTGCGGGAACTCCCAGCTTCTCTGTTCAGAATTACTTTATAATAAAATGTATATTTCATTTGGAATTTTTACAGGAATTCCAGTTCTATCCAGAATTAATTTGTATATTTTGTTACAGGAATTTCAGTTTGTCAATCCAGAATTAATTTATATTTTAAATGTCATTTTCGTTTTGCCATTTTTCTTGTGATGTCTAAACATAGGATTATTGAAAATAACAAAAATTTCAATCATGTTTTTTGATGAGGTAAATCATTAAATTATATTTTGTGTTGATGTTTTTTTTAAAATTTATTTTGATATGTAAAACAAAGCCCAGCCTAACCCAATGTAATTTCTCATGTTGAGAGCTGGACTCTATATTCAAATGACTTGTTATACCAGTAACTTAGTGTTGCATCATTTGAGATTGAGTTCACTCTCATAAATATTTATAATTTCACACCCAGATCATTTGGGCAGATACAAAACAAACAAAAGTGAAGGAAATTTGTTTTTAGCAGACTGAATGTTTTTTTCAGTGAAATGAATTTTTTTTAAAATAAAGAAAAATCTTGCTACTCTGGTCTCAAGTTGAGAACCAATTTAATGGTAAAGCAGTATCATTACTGGCATTCACTTAATCACTTTCCAGTGATGGAAAACTATATGAACAGATACCTTGCTTCTAATTGATAGAAATGGTTTCCATGACAGCCTGTATTCTCAAGAAAAGTAAATTGTCATCAGTTTATCAATGGACCAAGGTTTGTTAAACAAGCATTCCTGTGATTAATTTGCTTCTTGTGCTTCTGGTGTTCTAAGTGCATTATTCTGCTCAGTATTGTTAGTTGATCATATTTACCTTATCATCAGTGCCTCCAATTCCATTTTGTTTTGTTTAAAAGTTAGCAAAAACGATTCACCATCTGTAAATATTTGTTTTCACAATTCTGCAAAATGTGAGAAAGAAGCAGTTTTTCCCAGTCATTTCCGTGTGTTTTTCCAGAAAATATTTCTTATACAGTGTGAATGTAGTTATATTTCAGGAAAATCTATTGTACAGATTTGTAGACTATAGTAAATTGGGTAAATTGGCACTTTGTATTGAGGTTAACATGCACCTTACTTTGTCAAATGGTTGTTTTTATATTTAAAACATGATATACCTGTACATGTATTCATGTGTTGAAAATGTCACCGATTTTTATTTAAAATTTGTATCATTACACTAATATAATTTGGGGCACTGATGGTAGATATTGTGGTATGTGAGGTGTGTTGTTCTAATAGTTTTTAAAATAAACAATTATTTGTTGTATTGTTTGTTATGGTAATATTGATTTTAGTGGACTCATTAACAGTCATACTGTCACCATACAGATAAGTATTAAATGTATATACACCGAAACTTGCCTTGTGGAAGTTCAGTAAATTTACCAGTATTAAAAAACATAGATTTAAATATTGCACATAAATATTCCAGTAATTATATTACAAAACCAATAAATCTGTATGTGACGTTTTGTTGTTTTTTAATTTTTTAATAATATATAATGTCTTGCATGTGTGTATCCTAGACATGCATCCTAGATATCTGATGAGGGGTGGGTGATTCCATTGTGATGGTATTTTGTTGCATCACTGTCAGGGTGCAATACTGTGAGTAAAATACTAGCTTATGTGAGTGAAAATTCAGCAATAGCAATTTAAAATATCAAAACACTGACCTTGTGGCAAGTAAATTGTTTTGTCAGTATCAGGGCGTCACCATAGCCATTTTTTATAATGTAGCATTTAGTCGATAAAGCAATCAACGGTAGACATTGTAAAACAAACAGTTTGGCGTTTAAATCTGTTTACTTGTTTTATTGTTTAAAATTACATTGTCGATTTTACCATGTTTTAACACTGTTTACTAATACAACATACAAGCACTACAGTACCTGAATTACACTTTTTGGCCATCACTATCAAGGGATATTGTCAAACATTAAATACAAATTTAGCCATTTTGTTTAAGTGTGGTGGGTCTCCCCGTTAAATAACATGTAGGCCTACTAACAGAGTGTTTGTATGTGACTTGGAGAATAATAGTAGCATAATGAATCTGGTTTGGAGCGTGCCAGTTAGACATAACATGACTGGATATTTTTTCTTAAATAATAAAAAAATTCTCAACATAGTAACTTCAGATATCAATAATTTATGTTGACTGGCAAATGACAATCTTGAGTTGGCTAGTAGATGTTTTCATCCACTCTTTAAATATCAATACTTTATGTTGACTGGCAAATGACAATCTTGAGTTGGCTAGTAGATGTTTTCATCCACTCTTTAAATATCAATAATTTATGTTGACTGGCAAATGACAATCTTGAGTTGGCTAGTAGATGTTTTCATCCACTAGCTGATCAGCAATTATCTTTAATATCCCGCTTAGCATCCCGAGTGTTCATGTTTGAGCACTCAACCTATATGATCAACTGATCAGTTTCAACTGGGGATCTGGACCTACACCCCCTTTCTTATGAGAAAATATTTTTATATACCTTTTAAGCTAAATTCTATTATGGTTATTAGTCGTTTTGCTTTTCATTATTAATCATGCTTGAAAACTAATACTTAAAAACACTTGTGATCTGCAAGTTTCAGGCAAAAATATTTAATAGAGCGGTAGGTACTGTGTTATGCCAGGGTATTGAGTGAATGAAAAACTTGCAGCTAAGTGGTCATCTAAGGATCAGCCAATTAAAATGCTGACAGCAGATGAGGCTACACAGAACCATTCACTCAGGCATTAACATTTAACTTTGGCTTGTAGAGTAATAAAACAAAAGCATGAAATGCTAAGAATGCAAGTTCCCATGTTGGCAATTAACTCAATAAAACTGTGTCACTGTTAGACATGGAAGGCTAAGTGGAAGGGTAATTAGTAACTTGACTGGCTCAAGATTAAGTGCATGCATCGAAATACCTGATTATCACCCTTATAGTGATAGGTGTAGTAAATATATCTCTGTCGCTGTGTCGTGCATGCTACTGCGGAGAAGACATTATTTGTGTGTTTAGTGTACATGATTTTAAACCGGATGTCCTAGTTCACAATATCGATACCCTGATGTAGGCTTTTACCACTGGTGCCTCATTAACAGCACGCGGTCCATTATATGCACCATGCCAGAGTAAATGCACTGGAGCTCTGGTTAACTAAGTCAATTAATGAAAAGCTAAAATTATAACGTTATTACACCCCTCTTCCAAATTTGTATGGGTTTTTTTGTTTAAAAGTGCACGTGTATTCAATGATGAACGTATTCTTTAAAATGAGCCCTAAATGGGAGAACCAGTTAACTAATCTCTTCTTTGTAATATTGTGTTTCCCAGCTAAATCCCCCAGTCGGTTGGGAATGAAAGGAGAAATGATGCACTCAACATATTTTATTTACGGTTATATGGTGTCAGGCATAATTATGTTCAACAACCATTTAGTAGCCTGGATGTAACACCACTCCGGATAGCTCACATATCCTCAGCTTGTTTGTCAGCACGTTTGTCAATGGGACCTGGATTACGCTCCACACTTGCTAAAAACAATATCAGAATCAAAGTTCCATTGTAAAACAGGTAACACAGTTTGTCATGGCATATTTACGCAGAATGTGACATACCACAGCTTCAAGCATTTATGTTCAAAATACACTACTGCACTGATGCAAAACATCAAATTGTTACACGAAACAATTCTGCAGATATTCCCATCACTTATTTTCTATAAATTCCCAACCACCTGACCTTGATATATCTGACCGTGATATATTACATAATTTTTTTGTCAGACTGCCATCTAGAAAACCATTCATAGTGACAATGGGCCTATTTGGAGGGATGTATCTACAGTTATATGGCTTCGCATGTAGTAAAGGTCCATTTCGATAATGAGAAATGAAACGCACTGCTACTACGTGGGCTACACTTTCCTGTTAACACATAAATACTGGATCCACTGATCAGTGGCCTTTAAATGTCTATGTCTAGGTCTCCCTGTCTGACATAAATAATTACAAATTAAAAAATGTGTCAACTATGGATAAAATGTGTTGGGTGCATCATTAAATAAAATATTTGATTCCTTGATGTTTTGCTATGAACAAGATGATATTTGATGTGAATGTCATGACTAATACTGCACAAAACTCCCATAGCTGACCATGTTATTTAAAAAATAGATAAAAAAATCTTCATACCTTCATTTTAGAGTCAATCCACTTAAATTGAATGAAGAATTTCAATTATATTATCTATGTACACATACATACTAAACCTATGTCAAAATAAATTCAGATAACTACATAAAACTGTTTTATGATTAAGATAAAGTGTTTTATTGAAGAACACAACAAATGTAGACACAGTAAGATTAACTTTTAGTCACTGCTTACTTTGTGAATTCTGTCACCTCATGAGTTCTGTCAATGGTCTGACATTAACAATTGGGTGTGGGGAAAAACACAACATTATATTAATCACAGGTTTAATTTTTGTACAAAATAACTTCATCAATTCAAGATTAAAAAGAATAATAAGTTTATCAACCTAATCTATATAGCATGATAAGGATAGTGATAAAAATAATGGAACATGATTTAATGTCAATTTTAAACTGAGGACTTTAAGTTTATCAGATGATACTAAGTCCACTAGAAAAGACATACTGCTTACAAAGAAAAGAAAAAAATAGAGTTTAAAATGAACCACAAATTCAATTTTTTCAGTAGCCTCGTCTGTAGTTTCTATAGGACACACATCTTTCTTACACAAGTGTGATTCACAATTTCATTATGAAATTCAAACTTACTGCTGGACTTACTAATATACACCGTAACCCAAAACAGTGCATATTAACATCCACTTGTTAGTCTATTAACCACAAGTGTCAGAATGAAATTATCCATGAACGGTCAGCAACAATACAGGGGTATAACCAATTTATATAATTAGATTATATGTATGGCCAATTAAAGTACCCTGCACTATTTTAGGGTAAACAAAGTAAAATTGGTTAATCTGAATTTCTGTACTAAATGTACCGTACTGAACAGAACACAAAATTACTCTGAGATGTTAAAACACCAAGTGACAAGTCTACCCATTTGATTTAGCTTTTCTGTTGATGTTCACGTCACATCCAGTGCTCTCAAAATCATTTCAGTATGACACTGTGAGCGATATCACTACTGCTATTTTGTCTGCAGATGTTTAGTTTTTCTCCCACCATTTCACAGTTTTCAGAACCTCCTCATTGTGTTAGTGGGAATGAAGCGTGTGTCTTGCTGCCGCCCCATGCCACCCATCATCATAATGCTGCCACCCTGGGGCTGAGCTGCAGCCATGTACATGTTTGGTCCCATCCCGTCCATCATGGCTCCCCCTATGCCGTAGTCTCCTCCGCGGTTGTGCTGGGATGACATGCTGGGAGCCCACCTGTCGGCTACCTGGTTCCTCATGGGCTGATGGTCCATCTGCCCGTGACCCCAGCTGCTGTCCATCTTTCCTCGGTCGTTAGTCCCTGACCACGACCCACCCTGAGATCGGCCAGCATCTTAAAGCAACAGAAGTGTGTTGTTAAAACCACATGCAGCAAAATATTGCATTGTGAAATTTATTACCTCAGCTAAATAACCTGGAGGGATTTTTAATTACGAATGAATTCAGTGATTTTAAAATAATCTGCTCAGAGAAATGTCATCTGATAATGTACATTTTAATTGTTAAATTCACTTGTTTTTATCAATTATGAATTTTTATAAATATTTTTATACAGCTACCTCCCACTCCCCACCCCCCAATAAACAACCAAGTCACTTACTGGCAGAAATCAATCTCAGACTGACTGGTTACTGAGCTATGAATGCGCA
The DNA here is from genome assembly GCA_032361425.1 of Peltospira smaragdina. NCBI lineage: Eukaryota > Metazoa > Mollusca > Gastropoda > Neomphalida > Peltospiridae > Peltospira > Peltospira smaragdina. Next base: position 796 of record JAUTBW010132911.1, on the reverse strand, counting down.
CATGGAGTTATTGTTATTTTCATCCTGCCTGCAGTTAAACAGCAAATATTTCCTAACAAATACACACAATTCTCTATCTTAACTGATGGCATTTAAGTGTGTGTGTGTGTGTGTATTTATTCAATAATCTGTACTGAATTACTGCAAACTGAGTGTGAGACAGGTGACTTACTGGGCATTCCCTCTCTCCCGACCAGCACCTTGCTGCGAGAGCGGTCATCCTGCATCGCCATACCCCCCGCTCCCCCCTGCCACACATCACGGCCACTTGACACCACCAGACGCGTGTCTGACGTCCCTGACAACAACAACACACAACAATCAATAGTGAGTAATCCTGGTTAAAACAACAACACAACAAACAATAGTTAATAATGCTGGTTGAAACAACAACACAACAATCAATAGTGAGTAATCCTGGTTAAAACAACACAACAATCAATAGTGAGTAATCCTGGTTAAATCAACACAACAATCAATAGTGAGTAATCCTGGTTAAAACAACAACACAACAAGCAATAGTGAGAAATGCTGGTTAAAACAACACAACAATCAGTAGTGAGTAATCCTGGTTAAAACAACACAACAATCAGTAGTGAGTAATCCTGGTTAAAATAACACAATCAATAGCGAGTAATCCTGGTTAAAACAACACAACAATCAATAGCGAGTAATCCCGGTTAAAACAACACAACAATCAGTAGTGAGTAATCCTGGTTAAACAACACAACAATCAGTAGTGAGTAATCCTGGTTAAAACAACACAACAATCAGTAGTGAGTAATCCTGGTTAAAA
>JAUTBW010132910.1:0-20901 GCA_032361425.1 Peltospira smaragdina | reverse complement strand
ATTTGTATTTGTTATATCGGCGTCGGAAATATTTTGACAGGGATCGATCTGAGATCGACAGTGTGCCAGAACAGTGTATACACCACTAGGCTAAAAAAGTAAACCCGCTGCCGCCACTTATCATACTTGTTCCAATTAACATCAAAGAGTATTTAATGCTTCATCTCAAAGACATACCATAACCTCCACATACCACCAACTGTGGAGTACTGGCTGTTACGTGACACAACTCAAAGGTTCATCAGAACAGAACAGAACAGAACTTTATATACACTCAGGCCGTTACCCAACGGCGTTAGAAGAATATACATAATTACAATAATAACAATAACAAGATGGTTTACAGAAGGATGAAAAAATAATAATGATTACAATACAAGGCATACACATCAGTGTTATAATAAATATTATGTACAAAAGCAACAATACTTGATAAAAACAATAATATATTTTTTTAAGGATTAATGTGTTTTAGTTAACAAAATATAGTGGATACGATACCCATGAAAGGAATGTTGGAAATACATATAAAAACAAAAGTGTCAACTGTCAGTCGTTTTTCTTTTCTTTTTTTACAGCATTATAATAATACATTAACATTAACAGTAACAGTTACAGAACGGTTTTTTCACTATGAGATGTACGTTTATGTTAGAGTAAAGAGACGACAGCATTGTATTCATCATATAGCTAATTGCTGGTAAGAATACTAGTACTTAAATACTAGGATACTGGAAAGCTTGGCAGATAATATTTACAAATTTAGCCAGTGTGTTTAATGTCCTTATTTTCTTGCTATTCATTAATCCTTTGAATTTATAAGTGATTGGTTTTGTATAATAATATGGATGTAGATACTGTATTCGACGATCATGGAAATATCAGTGCCGTCACATAATTTACACAATCTGTTTTCATGCGATATGCTATTCCATCGTCCAGTTTCGATAGGCAGATAGTGATTTGATGTTCTATATTTTATAACATAGGTGTATATTTTTTTTCTGTGTATAATTAATTTCACTGGTATCTTCCCTAATTCTCCATTAGTAACAATCTGATTTTGATCGGCCTGTTAATTGACGCATGCGCAATGTTTACCACTTATTATTATTTATTTAAAAAAAAAAAAAATTAATGATAACTTATTAATTAGATGTTATAACTGTGATTTAAAAGTAATATTTAAATGTTTTCATAAGATCTCATTGAAAATAGGGCCTTCGATTTTGAATAACGTTACGTCAAGGACCTTGTTTGTGCTTCGGAAATTGCCGAATGATCACGGACCAAGACGAAATCGACTTGTTTGATTTTGTTTGTTTTAACCTTAGTTATGTCAATATTTTCGAGGATTTATATTTTCGTGGCTGACGAATTACCCTCGAAAACCACGAAAATAAAAACCCACGAAAACTTCCGGTTATACGGGGTAACAGGATTGGAAGAGCCATAGAATCAAACATTTTAAGCTTATACTCAAGTGAACAAATAATTATCTTTTGCTTTTCCTAGAACGAAGTACGTAGCTTTAGTGGCTTGCGATTTTAGTTTAGCTTTAGTTGATTTAAAATTATTTAACTTGTTAAAAATTACTCCTAGGTATTTAAATTATTTTACATTTTCTAGAATGTTTTGTCCAATCTTTAACTTATATTTATAATCTCGTGCATTTCCGTTAAAAATTTAAACTTTAGATGTTGAGGTATATAACTTACTTACTGTCCTGTTTGTAATATATCTTCTTTATTGTGTATGCACTTAGTGTTACGTGTCCAGACTGGTCACAAAACCATTCAATTCTGTTCATTACACCGATCACTTCTGAACCAATAATAAACGACTAGGATGTAATATTTGTTTTTAAACACCGAATCTTTCAACCAATTATAAGCGACTAGGATGTAGTATTTTGAAATAACGTCCCTGAATACAATACAGGTTTTGTTATACTTACTTTACAACTCACTGACCGGTAAAACAAATTAGCACCTGTTGTCAAGGAAGATGTATTTTTATTATGACGACAAACATAAACGTATTGCTCATAAGTCTCTGTAACCTTCCCAAATAAGCAGATGGGACATTGAATTTATTGTTCAAGTTGTTCACAAATATGGTCGTCCATGTATGCCTCGTCTTGTTTATTATCTTCCATTATGGAGGTAAGTTTATATATTACATAAAATAAATGGATTGCCATTAACCTTGCGTAAAATCCAGTTGTTGACAAATATGGTCGTCAAAGTCTTGTTTAGCATCTTCCATTATAGATGTAAGACATATATAACAATGTGTGTGTGTGTGTGTGTGTGTGTGTGTGTGTGTATGCACATATATAGTGAAACCTGTCTTCAGCATCCACTGTTTATAGTGAGTGTATATATTCAGTGTATTTGTAGATGGAAATACAAAATGTATATAAATGTCTTAATTCGAGTTAGCGTAGAAGTCTTTGGTTGGGGAATTAAAACATGAATTTGGTGGTGGGAGGTGTAAGTAGGCTACATGTGTAGAACACTTACCCCTGATTTGGCTATTGCGTGGCCTGTTAAGAATGGTTCTAATTATATTGTAGTGCCGGTGTCTGCATGATGCTCACTTTGATATAGGTCTAAAATAATTAAGATAATGTCAGTTATAGTATCACCGTAGTTGTCTACAGATATTGAAATTATTTTATTTCACAAATGTTTGCTGAATTAATATATATTTATGTGTGCATTTTTAATGTATTTGGAGATGGAAATATATAAATATTTTACCAGTTCATTTATTCTCATGATTAAAAACAAACCTGTTGTAATTAAAGGTATACTGTCACATATTTGTAGCTAAATATTGATTTACTAAAATACCAAAGCATTTATTGATGTTGTGCCAATTAGCTTAAAGACACAGCTTTTCAGGTCTTCATTTCTCTAGTAAGCCATTAACAATTTAGTTATGAAAAATATAGCAATAATAATTATGGTTGTTATGCAAATGGTTATATCAGGTAAATTTAGTGTTAAATAGAATGCTTATGTCTTCAAGTAATACTTTATTTCACCATTGTATTCTCTGTGACCGTGTACCTTTAAATATGCAGCCTCGGCTCATAAATAAATAAATAAATAAATGTTTTGTTTTATGTTTGTTTTATTTATTTATTTATTTATTTATTTATTTATTTATTTATTTATTTATTTATTTATTTATTTATTTATTTATTTATTTGTTTAATAAAAAATATTAGAATTATTAGCAAAAACTATTTTAAAAACAAAGGGCTCACTTCTGGAATGGATCTCAGACGTACTGTACATAAGATATGCACTTATAACACTGGGTTGTGGTGGCACATCAATGGTTCAGTCATCCCTGTACAAAAATACTGGGTTGTTTTTTTCCTTCTCTCTAATTTTCTTTCTTCTCTAAATTAGATGTTGAAGATGGCCAGTTAGACATAAAATGTATAGTTTTAATTCTGAAGTATCCTTAAATATATATTTCTTAACTTCCTTTCTTTGAAGTAGTCTGCTAAAGTTGTTAAATCAGTTATCAGTTGTAGTGAATTCACTGAAATATATTCAATGAATATATCATGTTTAATCTTTTAACAATTTTCAAGATTATCCTACCCTGTTTAATCAGCGAATTGGATTGTAAATTGGTATGTTCATTTGCCTTTTGTTTGCTTTTTTGCTTCTTTGCTTGCTCGGTTAACTTTGTGTTTCTTTTATCAACATTAATATAATAGTGGTCTCGTTTACAATAAAAGAGTTTTGGTGTTTTGTTAATATCTTTATACAGTTTTTAGGAAATACAAGTTTGATCCTTTTTCATTGTTTTAGAATTTGTTGCTGTCTACACGTTTTGTTTCATTTTTTGTGTGTTAATGTTTGATTGTGTTTGTGTGTGTGCATTTGTGTATGTGTGTGTATTCGCATGCGTGTGTGTGTGTGTGTGTGTTTGCATATGTATGTGCGTGTGTGTGAGTGATATATTTTGTTTTAGCTGTGTGAAATAATTTCTTGTATAATAAATTTTGCAGTTTAACAGATGATTTTATAAAACAAATACAAACACAAATGAGCAACAACAAAAATAAATGAAAACCCCCCCCCAAAACATAACAAATGCCTATCCACTTTCATTGCAAAAGGTGTTATTGTTATGCATGTATTTTTAATAATTTTAATTGACAGTTAAATATTGGTGAACAAGATTACCTATAATTGGAATCTGGCAGTATTTTTCTTTACCTTTTAATTTATTTCAGCTCAAACAAATGAACACTAGTATGATCAATCATATAAAGTACAATAATTAGGGGTTTTTTTGTAAATGTATTAGTACTACATGTATCACACTATTTAAAACTGATCACTAAATAAAAAATAATTCCCAAAAAACAAAAAACACACACCAACAACCACAAACCCTCTCCATAAAACAACATCCAAAAAAACTATAACTCTATAACAACAAACAAAATAGAAAAAACAAAACAAAAACAAACAAGAATTAAATAAAATAACAACAAAAACTAAACCATCCGACACTGGTGTTATGTTTAGATGTCTTAATTATTTTCATATATAGCCCTATTCCTTAGAAATTAGATGTTCAGCTTCATTTATCAGATAACGGGTATGGTATGTCTAACTGTATTTTTCAGATGCTAGATACACAGAGATTAATTTATTAGACTCGTGATAAGCTAGGTCTAGATTCTTTATTCAGTCACTAGATATGTCTAACTCCATGTCTTAGCTAATAAGATATGAATATTCTGATTTCATTAGATACACATATGCCTAACTTCAGATATCAGATACCCGTTTTCTAGGTACTGTGTGTCTACCTGTATATCACATATTATGTCTAGATTCTTCAGACACTAAATAGGTCTTGCTATATCTGTCATGTTAATAACATACATTGAGTTCCTTATTTTAGACACTAAAGAAGCATAGATTAATTTATTAGATGCAAAAATGGCTAAAAAAATAAGACAGATACCAGATGTGTATAAAATTAAAGTTTTCTAGATACTACATATGTTTAGGGCAGTTTCTCTGATTCCAGAAATACCCATTTCTCAGGCATAAATGTGTTTAGCACAGTTTTTAATAACCAAATAATGACTGATTCCCTGATTCCAAAAATATACTTCTCAGACATTACCTAAGTCTGTTCCATTTTTTAGCTTCTTAAGTCCCAACTATCTAGAATTTATATCAAAACTATGTCTACTAATAACATTTCATAGTTATCTTTAATACTTTATTATTAACACTTTATTATTAATTTCACCTTATAATTGTGTAGACACAACTTGTTTGAGATATCAAACTCAGTTTATTGGGTTACATACATGTGGTTTATCATTATTTGGTTCATGAGTTTGTATCATCCCTCCATGCATGTCGCTATATAGAGATATATATAATGTGTGTGCACTATAAAATAACGGGATGTTAATGGTATTCAAGTAACTCTTTTCTGCATGGGTATAGAATGAGAAAGTTCTGTGTTTGAAGGTTATGTCTGTAGGCAGCTGTTGCTGTGGTGTGACTTCAGCATGGCTTGCAGTTACTGGTGATATATATGACTGCATGATGAACACGAGTGAAATTTAAGGATTTGGGAACTGATTATGTACTACTACTAGGTTTGGTTGTGGGTTGTTCATAAGTAACTTATTATTAAGTGTTTATATAATATATGTCATTAAGTAGTGATACAGAGATTATTAATTTATTGTGTATCAAGTAAAGCTGTTTTTAATATAAGCTGATATTAAACATTTATTTGTAACTCAGTGACAGAGCACCCAATCATAATCAGTAGAGCATCAGATCATGGTGTGATTGGTCTTCAGATTTATTGGTGGATCCATGGGGCCAAAATCATTCTACCGTTGCTGCACAACTGGTGTAACAAAGGCTGTTGTATGCATCTAAAAGAAACAATTCTGCTGGCTAGTAAAAGGTGGTAGCAAGTTTCTCATCATGACATCTCATTGGTCCTGAATCATATATCTGATATCACAGTTTATTAAATATTTTGAGAGTATCACTGAATAAAACATTTCCTTCCTTCCTTTATTTATTTAGTCATTGTTTATAATCATCATTATCTTGTTAATGGTATAGCTTATTGTAGTTTCATTCTTCATTTTCCATCTGATATTGTGCAATTTTTCGTGATTTTTTAAATATTAAATTCTCACAATTACACCACAACTGTAGTCATTAATACAACTGATTTCCTCATTTATGTCAAGATGGATGCAAGAACCTCCCCAGACCATCAACCTCCTGCCAAAAAATGAACAACAAAACCACAAAAAGACCTTGCCCAACAGCTCCACCACACTATCTCTCTCACGTGATGGTTCTCAGATTTGTTATTAAAAAGACAATTCCATCGTAGAAATTAGCTGTCAGACGAAGAGAAAATAATGAACATTGATACAAGTTGGGTGATTGCTACAGAGATACTGATACACATTTTATTTTTCTCAGGCCAAGCAGCGATGTGAGGTTCTGGAAGAACAGCTGGTGGATCTGGTTGTCTTGGCGATGGAGCGATCAGAGAATGAATCTGTCAATGATGATACTGGCCTTAGTCAGTTGCTATGGCAACACTTGTCTAGTCAGCTCATCTATTTTGTGTTGTTCCAGTTTGCCAGTTTCCCACACATGGTTTTGTCACTTTATGAAAAGGTAAATTATTTTCTGATATCAATAAAGAATTTCCATTACACTGGTGATGATCCTATTCTCATTAACAGAACTCCTCCACCATTTTGAAATATCATGTTAATTAACTGCATATTCTTCTATGGTTTAACATCAGTTTAAAATCTTCGAGAACTGATTTTATTAATGAATGTTTCATCGTCACCGGTTATATATGTTTACATTCTGCTAAGTCTCATTATTATTTTCTTCAGTTAAAAGGCAAGAACTTGAAGAAAGGACGAGACCACTTGATGTGGGTTTTACTTCAGTTCATCTCGGGCAGTATTCAGAAGAATCCTGTGAGTTTTCTGTTTATTATTACCTGCACTAATTTCTCACTAATTTCTATATTTATGATTATCTGATTGCTATTTCTATATTTATGATTATCTGATTGCTGATTTCTTTCCATCTTTATAATTACCAGCTCACTAATTTCTATAATTACCAGCTCACCAATTTCTATGATTACCAGCTCACCAATTTCTATGATTACCAGCTGGCCAATTTCTATAATTACAGCTCGCCAATTTTAAATACAGCTCGCCAATTTTATAATTACAGCTGTCTGATTTCTATAATTGCCAGTTTCAATTTATAATTACCAGCTTGCGAATTTGTCTGTAAATGCAATTCCCTGATTTTTGTCTACAATTACCAGCTAATCCATTTCTATAAATACAGCTTGCTCATTTCTACAATTGCAGTTAGCTAATTTCTACAATTGCAGTTATCTAATTTCTATGTATCTATAATTACAGCTCACTAATTTCTATAATAACCAGCTCGCCAATTTCTATAATTGCAGCTGGCTAATTTCTCTCTATCTATAATTACAGCTCACTAATTTCTATAATAACCAGCTCGCCAATTTCTGTAATTGCAGCTGGCCGATTTCCTGCCAGTGATGAAGCTGTATGACCTGCTGTACTCGAGTGATGAGATGATCCCGATGCCGGACGTGACGAAGGCCGACTCCACGCACACGCTGGCCAGCACGTGCATCTGGATACATCTCAACAAGAAAGCCGAGCAGAGCGACAATCAGAAACTACAGAGACCCATCCCATTCGGGCTGAGGTCACACTTGGAGTAGGTGTAAAAATAATACTTAGTGATTGGTGTATAGTATATAGTGATTTGGGTTGAAGTTGTACTTAGAGTAGGTGTGAAATAATACATAGTGATTGGTGCCAAATCAAATATAATTATTTATCAGCAACTTAATTGATCTCCAACATCTGAAATTAACAAAGGGTTTCTTGTTTAAAATAATTGTTACTGGAGAAAAATTGTATATTGTGGTTGATATTAGTTGTGATAAAATATACAAAAGTGCTAGATTGTGGTAAAATAGTGCTTAGCAATTTTTTGTTCAGACTGTGGTAAAATAATACACAGAGATACCTGATGTACTGAAATAAAACAGATACCAGATTGTAGTAAAATAGTATTTAGCAATTAGTTACAGCTTGTAAAAATATATATAATGATTGGTATTTCATATGGTTAAATATGGTAAAAAGTGATGATTACTTTCAACAAATTTCTGACCATCTTTTTTAGGTTTCTGAAGAAAACGATGAACAACAAGAATCTCACTCTTAATGACTTTACAATAGCTCTTCTCTGTAATGCATGTAAGTAGTTCAACATTAAAAAAACAAACAAAAAAACTTTAAATTATACTAAGTGATTCCGTAAGTGCTCTATTCCTATCATCTGTACTTAGGCATGGCATTGAAATAAAGTGATTAAGTGACCATTTACACAATTAATGCAGCTGTTCTAGCTTTTATTGACATGAGGTTACAAGAAAAAATGTAAATGTGTATTGCAAGAAAAGCATGCAATGCACGAGACACGTGTGAAATGTCTGATCGATTGATTTGAAATAAGCAAACGAATATGAAATTGTTGCGTTTTTAAAAAATTAAATCAACTCATACTTAGAAGAAGGGTGTCTGTGTTCTATTTTATAGCTATGATTATAATTATCGCTAATGCCAAACTGTACACAATATTTTAATTTCCTTGTGTTTCTTTTGTCGCTCAGTATATTAATGGTGATCCATTTATCAAGAAGAGCATCAAATGAGTTCTCTGTCTTGCCAGCATTTGTAATGTAACATGATAGGCTATAGCATTGATTTTACTACAAGATAACTTGTACTGGTTAACTTTGGTGCACTCAGTTTGCCTGACAGTCAATGTGTTCAGCAGTAAAATGTCAATATATTGTCACAATTTTTAATTATGCTATGCAGACAGCACCAACACCGACTTCTTTGGTCTGCCAATGGGAATCCTCATTGAAAGTGTCTATGGCAACACAAAAAACACAACCATGTTGCCAGGCAACATAGTTGCGTCTGCTCCAACAGTGCCCCTTCCCATGAGCCTCCTGGATTCTTTGACAGTTCATGCAAAAATGAGGTAAATATCTGTTTATTTTATGAGATGTTTTACAGACAAATGATAATTCTTGTATGTTGATTATTTAACCGATATATTTCTATATCTGGAATATCCATCAATATACAATATTAAACTTGTTTGTTATTTCATTTATTTGTAATTTTAATACGTATTCCTATATACATTCATCCATTCATTCATTCATATATTCATTTAGTCATTCATTGGTTATTGCATTCCTTTTGGTTCCACTAAAAATTCCAAACACCCTTTATAATTTGTAAATCTGTGACATGGCATATGCCATTAATAGTCCAACTGAGCTGTATGCAGATCAGAAGATGACTCTAGCTTTAATTTCTGTCATTTCTCTCTCTGCCTAATGAATGATATTGTGTTCTCATTTCATTTCCAGTCTGATCCACAGCATCGTGACGAGGGTGATACGGCTGGCCAAGGCCAAACAGAACATGTCACTGGCCCCTGCTCTGGTGGAGACTTACAGTCGGCTCCTTGTCTACATGGAGATAGAGTCGCTCGGAATCAAGGGATTCATCAGTAAGTCTCCATAATGTTCCATAATTAATATTAAAAAATCCATGGAATGTAGTATCTTTTTTGTTGGTCTGCATGGAGATAGGCACTTGGAATCAAGGGATTCATCAGTAAGTCTCCTTAATGCTCCATAACTAATAACAATATCCATGGTATGTAGTATCTTTTTTGTTGGTCTACATGGAATCAAGGGATTCATCAGTAAGTCTCTGTAATATGCTGCTACTGGTAGATGTAGTGGTATTTACTATCATGTCAGCTGGTTTACATGTAAATAGTCACTTGGAATTAAAGGATTCAACTGTAAGTCTAATGTACCATGTCATTCGGAATTAAATGATTTGTCAGTAAGTCTCTATTATGCTCTATAGCTAGAAATAAATGCCATATTATATAGTGTCTTGTTTCATTGTCTGCTGCTGTTTTCAGACAAGCTACTGCCAGTGGTGTTTAATTACCTATCATGCTTAATTCAGTATTTAATCACAGATAATGCTTGTATATTGTACACTCTCCCAGTGACCTGTAGAAATGACTGTGATTGTGTTCAGACTAGATGCTGCTGATGGGGTTCTATTAGAGATAATGGTTAATTAATTGCCTGTAGACTCGTATACTCACAGTAGAATTAACTGTTCCCGTTTTCAGGCCAGCTGCTGCCCACTGTGTTCAACAGCCACGCGCTGGGCATCCTGCACACACTGCTCGAGATGTTCAGCTACCGGCTGCACCACACCCAGATCCACTATCGCGTCCAGCTGCTCGGTCACCTGCACACCCTCGCATCCATCCAGCAGACAAACCAGAACCAGTTACACCTCTGGTACGTGTCCTAGGGCTCTGTTAGTATTGTTTTTGTATAAACCAACTACACCTGTGATAATTTGGGCTGTAAAAATAAATCCTGAATTGTTGGAAATGAGTGTTGAGGGCCCAGCTTTTTGACTGATCATCAGTTACAAATACTGAAATATGAATGACTAATTATACACTGTGTTTCAGTGTTGAGAGCACAGCTCTTTGACTGATCATCAGAGTTACAAATACTGAAATATGAATGACTAATTATACACTGTGTGTTTCAGTGTTGAGAGCACGGCTCTGAGACTGATCATCAGTCTGGGGAGTTCAGAAGTTCAGCCGCAGCTGTCTCGGATCTCGAGCGAGTCCAAGTCACAGGCGTTCCTTGCGGGCGAGTCCGAGGAGTTGAACCGGGCACTCATCATCACATTGGCCAGGGCCATGCACATCACAGGTTAGTTGTATCTGTAGTGTCACTTATCAGATATTAACAGAGAAGTTGAACTGACTTTTTATTATATCTCTAGCAGGAGCCAATGGCCATTCACATCACAGGTTGGTTGGATCTTTAGTATCACTGTTAAATATTAATAGTCAGAGAAGTTGAACTGACATTTTATTATAACTAGCAAGACCCAATGGCCATTCACATCACAGGTTGGTTGGAGGTTTAGTATCACTGTCAAATATTAATAGTCATCACACTAGTCATAGCCATGCACATCACAGGTTGGTTGTAGCTTTAGCTAAAGCTTTAGTTTTAGCTTTAGTTGTGGCTTTAGAGTCGCTGTCATAACTCTAGTACCACTGTCAAATATTAAACATCCGAGGAGTTGAACTGGGTGCTCATCATCACACTGGCCAGGGCTACGTACATCACAGATAGTATCAGATGTACAAATTACAGATTGATTCTGGGTTTAGTATTACCCTTTGTCTAAAATATCAAGCGGTTGATAGTTGATAGTAGTTGAACCAAGCTCTGGACACATCACAGACTGGTTCTAGCTTTAGATTTTTGTCAGAGTTATCAATATTATGTGTCCAACAGAGCTGGAATAACTGAACCAAGCTATCATCATTACTCTAATTAGAGTCATGTGTTGAGTATATCTTCAAAATGTTTCCTTCCTACCTGCATTTATTCAGGTGTCAACAGCCATACAACAAACAGGTGTGTAAGGTCATTTCCCTTTAGCTTGGCTCATTGATTCTTACTTTCATTATCACTCTAGCTAGTTTCATGTGTTGAGTGTAACGTCAAAATGTTTCCTTCCTACCTACATTTATTCAGGTGTCAACAGACGTACAACAAACAGGTGTGTAAGCCAATTTCCCTTTAGCTTGGCTCAATTCTTCTTTCTTTCATCATCACTCTAGCTAGTTTCTTATGTTGAGTGTAACGTCAAAAGGTTTCTTATTTTCAGGTGTGGACAGCCACACGACAAACTGGTGCAAAGACATCTTGACGTCGATCATGCAGAACACTCCGATTGGCTGGCCGTCGCACACGCTGCAGTACTTCCCACAGAGTCTGGTTGAGTTCTTCAGCCAGAACCCAGTGAACAAAGAGGACAAGACACTGCTCAAGAGAAACGTCGAGGCAGAGTACAAAAAGTGGAAAAGTGGTGAGGCAGTGAATTTATTATAGTTGTTGTATTTGTGTTTATTGTATTATTTTCTATTGTATTATAATCCTTATCATTATTGTTATCATAATCATCATCATTACTACTAATACTGCTACCACTATTACAGTATAAAGTAATACTAAAAAAATTTTGGGCCAATTAATGGCTACCACATTTCAGTGCCTTTACATTAAATTTAAATGTTTAAAAAAAAAAAAAATTACATGCAATATTAGAATTTTCTATAGTAGGTGATTATTTTCCATCAGTAATAAATTTGTTTTTGCTTTTTTTGTTTTTTTCAGGTATGAATAGTGAGTCCAACATCATTGCCCATTTCTCCATGCAAGGAATAGCTCCAATATTTTTGTGGTAAGTTTTGAGAGTAGAAGAAAAATGTTAAATATACTTTTACTAGTTACTTTTACTAGTTACTTTTACTAGTTACTTTTACTAGTTACTTTCTCACTTATACAGTCCTTTATATAGAAATTATTGTTACTGCGTTACAAGCAATATTTTTTATTGTGGTCACTTTTTGTTTTTAAATTAAAAAAATTATTCATTGTTGTTTAAAACATTTTTTTAATGAATAATCATTTTATCTTACTTATTTCAGTATTGTGTGGAAAAACTTTCTGGAAGAAAACCGAATTCCACCAACTGCCTTCAAGTTAGTATTTCAAGATTTTGTATTGTATGGTTGAAGTTGAAATATAAATTGTAATTTCATAATGGTGGTAATTATAACATGTCTTATAGTCTGCTTTGAATTCCCTATCAGTAAACCTGTGTTATAGCGTGAGTTATGCTGCGTTTATTAGAGGTTGTGAAAACTGTGTACACAAGTTGTGAAAATCGTTCATTTGACAAATTATCTCATGAACACAACTTGTGAACTGGGGTGGGATATTCTGAATCAGTCTTCACAACTTATGTAAGTCGTGTTCCGGTGTTGAAAGTAGTGATTTCATGATATTCACGAGTACAAATGAATGCAGCATTAGTTCTGTTATTTCTTGTCCACTGTGCTGAGTGACCAGTCTTAACAAGGCTATATAAATCTCTTTGGCCCTAGGACTGTATGATTTACTGTGACATAATAATGGTGAGAATGCCATCTCTAACAGATTTTAAAATTAATTTGAATTATTTCTCTATTTCCCATTTCATACTTAATCACTATTGGAAAATATTGAAAATATATTTCCTTTATATCATTTATATTTGTAGTGTTTTAATTTTGTGCATGGGAAAATAGGAGAAGTGCACACAAATAATTTAAATTTAAAGTCAAATTGCATAAATTCTGTTGATAATTAAGTTGAAAACTATAAAAAAATCAGTCATTGTTGTAAGACATAGATAAATAAGGCCATGCCAACCCTTGTATAAAATTACACACGGTCTTATTAAACCTTCATACTCTTAAATGATTTTGACCCTCAATTTGGAATAGCTTTATCTATTTTCTGTATATTATGTCCTGACCTCTGACTGTTTAAGCAAAGGAGAGAAAAGGAAGTTTAAGGGGGAGTTCTGGTACGGGGAAGGCATACTTTGGAAGACTTTGTAGCCATTCGGCTGTTGCATGTTTGAGCTGAGGGAAAGAAAAGTGGGGAGATGCCAAAGGTCAGAAGTCAGGATAAGTATTAATAAAGAAGAAAACACGTTAAATTTTCTCCAGTCTATGCTATATAACTAGAAATAAAATATATTAAAATGTTCCTTCCTTTCTTTGTTCCTTCTTCCTTCCTTCCTTCATTATTGAATGTTTTCTATTTGCCAGAGTACTAGATCGCTTGGGTCCCAGAGTCTTGTCAGCTCATCTGAGGACATTCGCAGACTTCCTGGTTTACGAGTTCTCTAACACACAGGGCTCAGCAAACATCAACAGGGTAAATATACAGAGCTTTGTTTTCTATCATTCACTTATGGTGCGGTGAGTCGTTCGATCGATCCCACATGGTGGACACATTGGGCTATGTCTCGTTCCAGCCAAAGGTTGTGGTATATGCTGTCCTGTCTATGGGATGGTACATATAAAAGATTCCTTGCTGCTAATCAGAAAGAGTACCCATGAAGTGGCGGCAGCGAGTTTCCTCTCTTACTATCTATATGGTACTTAACCATATGCCTGACACCATATAACCGTATTGAGTGCATCATTAAATAAACATTTCTTTCCTGGGTCTCTATCTAGAATAAGGAGTGGGATGTAGAACAGGCGGCTGAGCATTCATGTTGTGGTGGGTCATCAAATTAGTGTCACCTAGTGGACCCATTAACTTAGTGAGTTTTGACTAAAATATCAACAAAACCAGAATAGATTCCCACCATACACAGGACTTGTCCAAAAAGTATAATAGCCCAAAAATATATGTATTTGTGCCACTATATTATTTCCTGTGACCTGAACTTGCTTTAGGTAGTCTTATTAGTACTTATTTTGTTATCTTATATAAACCAGGTGACCAAATAAAAAAATGTGTGTCACTAACACCATTATTTATCAATATTGAAGTCGTCCAGACGGTAATTTGGTTGCATTTGGTGACTTGGCAACTGAAATTTTGAGTCCTGCATACCAAATCCCCAAGCAACCACACAATAATAAAAAGTAGGAAATTAGATTTGTTTTTATATAAAATCATAAAATCATGAACTTTATTGTTATTGTTTTTAGTACCTGGATGCCCTGACGGAAATCATTTGGCGCAGCAACATCATCACCATAGACCGACTGGTGCTCTGTCTGGTAAAGATTTAACTAATTAGTAATCATAAGTTGTTAAAAGTCAGGTTACTTTAATATTTGACTAGACAACCTTTTGTGGGATTATAGGGCTTAATATAGGGATTATCTGATTCATATAAGGTGTGAATTCAGTCTGTTCAGAACTGTTGCTAGACCGTTAGGATTTTTCTTTGGTAAATGAATTTTTTGTATGAAAAAGCAGAGCAGGTGCAATATAACAGAGGGTCCAGGTGCAATCTACTCATAAAATAGTTAATTCTGGAGTCTCTGAAATTGTATTTGCAATCCTTTTAAACCATTTCCTTTAAATTTCTATCATTTATATTTTATAATAATAATAATAATAATAATAATAATAATAATAACAACAACAATAACAACAGTAATAATAACTACTACTACTACTACTACTACTACTACTACTACTAATAATAATAATAATAATAATAATAATAATAACTAATAATAATAGTAATAATAATCATAATAATTTCTGCTATGTAGGTTCTGCGTAACCTGGAGGGGAAGGAGGCTCAGATCAAGTTCCTCATCGTACAGCTGCTGCTGCTCAACGTGGCTGAATTCAAAAACAGAGTGCACGAATTCGTCAAAGAGGTGAGACAAAAATCTACTGTCATTTTGTAATTATTATTTTGGTGGCTGGAGTTCAGACACTGAGTGCTATAGTTTATCAAGCAAATGAGAGAAAAATTCAGTATCATTTTGTTATATTTGGTGCTTCAGTAGCCTAGTGGTTAAAACGCCTGTCTGACACATGGTTGATCTGAGATTGATCCCTGTCATTGAACCGATAAAGATTTTAAAAATGTTTTACAAAACCATTAATAAAATGTGTTGAGTGCATTGTTAAATAAATAAATAAATAAATAATACATTTTACATATTATCCCTTTGTAATGATATTTTTGTGTTTTAAAGGAAATTGAATAACAATTTAGCTTCATTTTGTAATATTTTTGTGGTATCAAGAAAATGAGGTAAAAATTAGCTATTATTTTGTAATTATAAATTTAGTGGCATCATGATCAAAGAGGTGAGATAAAAATCTGCTGTCACTTGTTTTTTACATTGGTAGCTGAAAAAAAAAAACAACGACTGAGCTTTTAACTTCTGATCTTATGGTTATGTGACACTGTTGATCTTGTTACCTGTTTTACTTCACAGAACAGCCCGGAGCATTGGCTGCAGAGCAATTGGCATGAGAAACACATGGCATTCCACAAGGTATTTTAAGTTCATTTATCAAACAATAGTTTGCTGGTGTTTTTTTTTTTGTGTTTTTTTTGAGAAAACTAATTTCTTTTTTTTTTCTTTCTCTTTCTTTCTTTCTTTTTTTGACAATTATTCATTATTTTCATTTTGTCATTGTGGTTATCATTTAAGATCTATTTCTGACGGAATTCAAGACTTGAACCGAGACTTCAACATTTCATAAAATAGCCTATGAACTGTTTACATATTCATAGATTCTATGTGATTGTGGTATTCATTTAAGATCTCTGTATTTTTTCTATATTTCTAACTTCAGAAATACGTAGAGAAGTTCTACTACAAATGAATCCAAAATTTAACTCCCTCAATCCACTCTCAGCATTTCATAAAATAATGTACTGCTTATGTATTCATAGATTCTGTGTGATTGTGGTTATCACATAAAAATATGTTATATGTGTTTCTAACTTCAGAAATACCCAGAGAAGTTCTACTACGAAGGAATCCAAGACTTGAACCACCCAATCCACCATCAGTACCTACCTGTTTACTTTGGAAACGTCTGTCTCAGATTTCTGCCTGTGAGTAGAAAAAACATACATATGAAAAACTTGGATGCAAACATTCCATAATGCCATGTACACTTCAGTTCTGTCTAATCACAATAAAATATTTCATTCCTTAATGCATTATAAGCTTTCTAATTTGAGTTTATATGAATTATTTTTTCATAAGTGGTTAAACTTTGAATAATTATGGAGAATGACTGGTTATAGATAAATATGATAATAGCTTAATCTGACAATCTTAATGGAACATCCAGAATAAGATATACAGCTGTTATCCACAAATACTGGTAACTAACTTATTATTTTAATAATGTTTTTAACTTAGAAATCCAAATTAAATAAATAAATTCGATAATATATGTTAATAGTACCTGTTAACTGTAAACAGTTCTATTTTTTATGCTACTAGCAAGATATTCCTTTACTTACCTTGTCATCATGTTCTGTCACTATGAAAGGTCATTTCCAAGATAAATATTTATAGCCTGGTCTGTTTATTTAGGTTCTGGATGTGACCATTCATCGCCTGCTTGAGTTTGTCCCAGTCCAGAAGATCTTGGAGAACATTCTGGACAGTATCGGCTGTCTGTACAAATTCCATGGTAGGAACAATTATAATTGTGCATTACAGATCTAATTATAGCATATTATTTTGTGTATGTGTGTGTGTTTATATGAGTGTGTGTGTATGCTTTTGTGTGTGATTTGGTTGTTATTTTAAAATCTTTACAACTACAAATACCAAAGTTTTAAAAGTATGCAGTTTAGCGAGTTTGAGGTTTTGTCCCTGTTAAAAATGTACAGTTAAAATGTTAATACATCAGTAAATAATGGTATTTATTACCTACAAGATACATCATAACAAGGGACATGTTTGTCGTATTATTTCCCTCATGATTAATAATAATATTGTATGTCCTCTTAGGTTTGATTGGCTTTCATTACAAAACACCTCATTCTGATTGGCTGGTAACGTACTTTTGATCATGTTTGGCATCTGATGCCACAGCGTTCAGGAGGAGATTTTTGCCGTTTATATAAGTTGTAAACATTAACTGGAATGTTTATTGGCGGGGTATTTTTACAGTAATAAATAGAATATTACATGTGTCCATGACAGACAGTGTTTACGACTCTCATGCCTAAATCATTGCATTTCTCTCACTCTCGTTCGGGATATATGACAGTTTAGACACTCGTGTTGTAAATATTGCCTGTCATTGCCACTCCTGTAATACCCTCTATAACTTATAACTAATAATGTATATCAGGGTTAATTTAGTGATGTCAAAGCCACAGTAACGTCATATCCTTATTGTAAAAAGTGCTGTAACATTTTTATGTTTTAGTGTATGATAATTGAAAGGTACACAACCTGTTTCTTAACCCTTGGTTATCATTGTTTTATAATAAAATATAAATATTTGTTTTGTTTATATTTTAGATCGACCAGTGACGTATTTGTACAATACACTGTTCTACTTTGAGAAGCGATTGAACGGAAAACCCAGTCTGAAGAGACGACTTGTACATGCCATCATTGGTGAGTTATTATTTTAATTATTGTTGATAATATTTATTTTTAGTTGATTTAATGTGTCACGTTTTATAGTACAGTAGTATAGTATTATTTGAAATTAACTTTTTGTTACATCAGACCTCGAGCTTATAAAACTGAAAATGATGAATTTACTAACATCCTGATTTTAACATAATGCTATTTGAATGGCGTTACCATGACATTAAAGTTTTGATGTCATTAAAGTTTTGACTTAAAGATTTACAAGCACAGGCACAGAGATATTTAAATAAATCCCTTTAAATGACACATATATTTTTGTATTTAGTTTGTCAGGGTCTGTGTATTTAGTACATTTAATACGCTTAGTACGAATAATATTACTGAGATATCAATTCCGGATTGTGTTATTTTAAAAACTAAGATGATAAACATTAAATACATAAATATTGGTATCTAAAATAAGGAAATGTAAAAAAAAGGGGTTATTTAATATGCAGCAAAAACAGCATTTTGTGTAATGTTATTTACAGTGTTTTTACGTGTATTCAGGTGCATTCAAGGACATCCGGCCGCCCAACTGGTGTCTGTCGAAGGAGTACAGCGAGTTCCTGCAGCGGCCGCACGACAACATCGACTGGGTGCCCGACCAGGAGTACTACGTGCACCTCATCGGCAGACTCGTCAACAGTATCCTTGTTGGGGGACCTTAGGGGACGTGTTTGAAATTTGTTATAGCTGGATTCTGTGTATGCCCCTGTAGTATTACGTATACATGGTTGAAAATTGTCAGCTATATTTTTTGTGTGTACCTCTGTAGTGTTGCATAAACTCCATGTGTTGTCACCACCAGAGGCATTGGTTTCAGTCACACAAAACATGTCACTAATATGACAATAACACCATTGGCACTGTAATAGGATTAATTTCCAAATCGTATAGGATGATCTGACATTTTATACAAGAAAACAGAACAGAAAATATACCAGTTGATGTTTTATAATTCTTATATTTAACTCTAAATTTGACATATAAAAAGAAAGACACCTTAATAGAGTTCTGTTTGTTAATGTATTAAAGAATTCTGTTTGGTGATTTAAGGATGCCTCCATAGCCTAGTGGTGATTGTCCCTGCCTGTCACACGGTTGATCTGAGATCGATCCCTGTCAGGCAGACACTAGGTGTTTTCCCCAATGTAAATATACCCAATGTCGATATTTAAATAATCATCATTATGTCCATCATTAAATAATAATTTTTTAATTATTGTTGTTGATATAAAATTTGTGTAGACCCTTAACCAAGTTCCAGCGATCTCTGGCAAGATCCCGCCACCATTTCCGAACTGTGACTGGCGCTTCAACGAGTTTCCAAACCCAGCCGCCCATGCACTGTACGCGACCTGCGTCGAGCTGATGGCGCTCCCCTCCAACAGCAACATCGTAGGGGGTGCTCTGCTAGACGTGGCACTCAAGAGGTACACGTATCTTGACGATCAGCACAAAAAGTGACTATGAATATTAATATTCTCTTTTTATTATTTTATTTTTGTGTATGTGATAACAAAGTGTCATGGATGTGTCTCTGGAATAGTATTGTCATTATTTAAAAAAAAATTGATAATGTGACTGAATATTAATATATTATTTATTATAAAAGACATAACATTTATAATGAGCTATCAAGAAACTTTTTGTTTTCAAAAAATTAATATGGATATTAATGTATTCCTTTGTTGTTTATTGTTTTGGGAAGTATTAAGAAATATTTCCTTTTCAAACATTTAATGAAGTGACTATAAATATTGTACTCTTTTATTAAAGATATAATTTCTAGATGTTATTATTATTATTTAAGTATTTTTGTGAAGTGACTATCAATATTAATATACTCTTTTAGAATTTTATGCATCTGATAACGAAGTGTCATTTTAAAAAATTTCATAAAGTCACTTTAGACTGACACAGTTGGTTGCTATTTGGTTTAGTGCTACCTTAACAAGTTACAAATACAAACAAAAAGAAGGTTTTATCTTCTAGTGTGTCTTGACTGTCTTTTTCTGTTACGTAATTATCCAAGTTTCATTAGTACTGAATAACACAGAGGAGAAAGCTATACGAATAATGCTTTGTGTTCCAGCTGTCTGCAGCTTCCACAAGACAAGATTATATCGTGGATGAATGCTGTGGGTCTGGTTCTCACTGCTCTGCCGGTAAATATTTTCTTACTTTATTACCATCACCCAATCACCCTTTATTTTGGCAGCCCGTCTAAATTGCTCAAAATCACCTTAAACATCTTGGCTTGAGCAATCAGATATTTTTGTTTGGCTTTTTTATTTATCCACACACGAACTTAAGACTAAATTAAATTTCAAAATTCTGACCTCTTATTTTACCCACCCCCCATCCTCTCCTGCGACGAGGCGAGTGATTGGGTAGCCGGATGCTGGTCTTGTGGTAGGCATGTCCGAAAACTTGATGTTAATACGTTTCCCTGTCCTGTCACCCAATAACCGTTCTGTTCATTAAGATGGGGTATTGTTGAACATTCATTTATTAATTATTACCAAAAAAATTGTGTTTTGGAATAATAATAATAATAGTAATAGAAATAATAATAATAATAATAATAATAATAATAATAATAATAATAATAATAATAATAATAATAATAATAATA
>JAUTBW010132799.1:0-14049 GCA_032361425.1 Peltospira smaragdina | reverse complement strand
TAGCACATACCACGGCCTTTGATATACCAGTCGTGGGGCACTGGCTGGAACAGAACATAGCCCAACGGGTCCACCATGTGGGATCGATCCGACAACCCACCGCACCATGAACGAACATGCTTACCACTGAGCTATGTCCTGCTCCCTTACATCAAGGTTGAATGCCAGTTTCAAACTCTTCAAGGTTCACATTCAATTAGTGCTTATAAAACTATTTACAATCTTCACTTAAAGTTACTATGTCGAGAATATTTTTATTGTTTAAACATTTAGAAAAAACTATCCAGTCATGTTGTGTCTAACTGGCATGCTCCACACCAGACTCATTATGCTGCTATCACTAACTAGGTCACATACAAATGCTCTATGTTAATATATGTTCTTTCACAGAGGACCCGCCTCGCTTAAACAAAATGGTAAAATCTGTATGTAGGATTTGACGATATCCCTTAATAGCAAAGGCTAACAAGTGTAATTCAGGTACTGTAGTGCTTGTATGTTGTAACAATAACCAGTGTTAAAATATGGTAAATTGACAATATAACTTTAATGAAATGTCATATGTATATAAAGATAGTTAACAGAAACAAAAGACTCTATTAGTGTCTGAGATCAGACATTTTGCTTGTCTGCCTGTCCCTCTCTTCTGTATTGATATCAAAGGGATCCAGGTAAATATTTTACCAACATCTGTAGAACACAGAATGTATTATGAATATGGGATAAGGATAACTTCAGATCTCGTCCTCCAGCATGCCTGATGTATCAAAGGCTATGGTATGTCCTATCCTGTCTATGGGATGGTGCATATAACAGGCCCCTTGCTGCTGATCGGAAAGAGTAGCCTATGTGGCGGCAGCAGGTTTCCTTCCTTACTATCAAAATGGTCCTTTTACTATAGGCCTATGTTCAACGCCATAAAACCGTACACCAATGTGTTGAGTGCATCGTTAAATAAACATTTCCTTCCTTCCTTCCTTCCTCTGTCCTCCAGCCCATTACATCTTAGCCAAGTTCTACAACTAAGTTAGCTTTTACTGTCGTCATTCGGCAGTTACAGATTTAAACAAAAACTGAGAGTTTAGTGTGTTAGTCTCCAAGTACACCTACCTGCCTCGTTCAACAGCCAGAGCATCAATCTCATCAAAGAAGATGATAGCAGGGGCAGCTGCCCTGGCCTTCCGGAACACTTCACGCACCGCCTTCTCCGACTCACCCACCCACTTGCTGAACAACTCGGGACCCTGGGTAAAAAAGAAACAGGCTACAGTAAAATGTTTTTTATATTTGTACACAGTATAAAAGAAAAGAAATTCCACAGCACCAAACCGCTGGGTGTTATGCTATTAAAAAAATAGGTAAATACATAATGTATATATAATTCATTTGTATTAACAAGGTAAAAAACATGGTTATTTTAGCCTACAAATAATAGCAATAAAATCATAATAATGTTAGCTGAATTACTATTTTTACATTATTATTATGAATTATGCTGAACTTCCAAACATACTGAACAAAATTAAACACATGTCAATCTTCAATGCTTTTCAAAAGGTGTTTGCTGCATGACCTACTACTTTAAAGTAGCATCAAGGGATGTTCTAAATGCACCATCATACAGACAGGATAACATACCATTACCATGTTACACCAGTGGTGGAGCACTGCCTGGAATGAAAATAATCTCAATAGGTTAACATATAGGTTAAATTTTACACTGATGCCCACCTTGACAGCTATGAAATTGAGACCACTCTCGGTAGCCAGCGCCTTGGCAATCATGGTCTTGGAGCAGCCAGGAGGGCCGTACATGAGCAGACCTTTAGGGGGCGTGATTCCCATCCTGCGGAATGCTTCTGGTTTCTTTAGGGGCCATTCGATGGCTTGTTTCAGCTTCAGCTTCAACTCGGTCTGACCCGCTATGTCAGACCACAAAATCTGAAGGTTAAAAATATAAACTGTTAAAACAATGTGGACATTTCAAATTTATTTGGAATCCAAATAGAATATTTAAGCAAAACATTTGAACAAATACTGAAAAAGAAAGCAGAGGAACAGAGACAGAGAAATGTTTAATTGACTTGCACAACATCCATGGTCATATGTAGTTATCTGGTGTCAGACATACGGTTAAGGACCATTATGATTGTCAGAAAGGAAACTCACCCCTGCCACATACTGTATTTTCCGGAAGATAACCTGCCACATTTTCCTCCGAATGTGGAGGGGGGGATGGAGGCAGTTTACATAACAGTGTGGTTTATATAAGGATTTTACTTTCAGTTTAATTAATATATAAGCCATGACTGTAAAATCTGTCACCACATTACTGGTGAATGCAATCATGATGTTACTGCTGTACATGATTTTTCAGTCAGTGTACTTGTTACACGTAGGTAATGTTTTCAATCTGACATAAACGATGCAAGAAGTGTTTACTAATACATAGCCTTTATATATTTTATACACTGACTAACGCTCAAAGTGGGGAACAACCACTGGAAATTATAACCTTTGGCAGTAAGCATTTGCGCCAAAACTGAAGCATACAAGACATCACGTGATTAGCGAGACAATCAATTTTTTAATTTTAATAATGCTGTAATTTTAGATAATAGTAATTAATGTGTTATTATTCAAGATATAACCAATACTTTTAGAAGATAAAACCAATTAGGTTACATGTAAACATTGTGCATGCATCAAAGACCAGTGCAGTTCCAAGCTCAAATTCAGACTGTTATCCTAGACTAACTGGGAGTTGGTCGATAGGCATGAAAGAGCTTGTTGCAAAACACCTCTGTCTTACCTTTGGTACTTCCAGCTGGACCTCTCTCATAGCACTGGGCTGAACGACACTCACTGCATGGGCCATGTGTAACCGGTCAAGTTTCACCGGTGATGAACTCCTGTACAGCCTCTTGACAGCCTGGAGACCAGCTGTAACCAGGAGAAAGAACGAAATGTTTTATTTAATGATGAACTTAACACATTATTTACAGTTATATGACATTAATTGAATAGTTAAGGACCATAATGATAGTGAGAGAGAGATTTGAAAAAGAAAATTAATGATGCATTTGACACATTAACTTACAGTTATATGGCATGGTGATTGGTTACCTTCTTTACACAGAGCTGATAACAGTATGTGATTGGTTACCTTCTTTACACAGAGCTGATAACAGTATGTGATTGGCTAACTTCTTTACACACAGCTGATAACAGTACGTGATTGGCTACTTTCTTTACACAGAGCTGATAACAGTATATGATTGGCTAACTTCTTTACACAGAGCTGATAACAGTATGTGATTGGCTACTTTCTTTACACAGAGCTGATAACAGTATATGATTGGCTAACTTCTTTACAAAGAGCTGATAACAGTATGTGATTGGTTACCTTCTTTACACAGAGCTGATAATAGTATGTGATTGGTTACCTTCTTTACACAGTGCTGCCAGGTCTGCTCCGACAAACCCGTGAGTTGTCTCGGCAATCTCTTTGATATCGGCATCAGACAGGCTGTGAGGTACTTTCTGTAACAGCTTGGTTAAAATCTAAAAATTAGAACACATTGTGACATATTTATTTGTAAACTGAGCATATCAATACACACCTCTAAATCTTACACTGATACTTACCTTGACAGTTATGAAACTGAGACCATTCTCTATTGCCACAGCAGATTTTTGTATTATTTCTTCTTCTTTTTTAATCTGTTTTAACTGGCATCATAATCAAAATTATAAAAATCAACAGAATTAATTTACATATAATTTACAAACAAAAACGATTTAGATTTTTCCATGAAATGACAAACAAATAAACAAACAAACAAACAAATAAATAAATAATTTAGTAACAATAGTTAACATGTATTAATGTTTACATTGACTGGTATATAATTTAGTCTGCATGGATGCCACACAAACATCACTGACCTCCTTTCTGTGTTCAGCCGTGGGGACCCCTATCTCCACTTCCCTGTCAAATCTGCCCGGTCTTCGGAGAGCTGGGTCCACAACGTCAGGCTTGCTAGTCACTCCCAACACCACACACAGTTTACTGCTCTAAATTAGTGGAAGTAAATTTCTTTTTTTTGTTTAATGAAGCACTCAAAATATTTTTTATTAATGATTATAATGATGTTAGAATTTTTTTTTTTAATCTTAGTCTTTATTTAAATTTACTATGTCGAGAATATTATTATTATTTAAACATTTAGAAAAGACGATCCAGTCATGTTATGTCTAACTGACACACTACACTCCAAACTTATTACACTATCACTATCTAGGTCACATAAAAACGCTCTATGTTAGTACATATTCTTCCACGGCCAGCCCCGCCTCATTTAAAAAAATGCAAAATTCATATTTAGTGTTTGACAATATCCCTTGATAGTGAAGGCTAACAAGTGTAATTCAAGTACTGTAGTACTTGTGTGTTGTATTAGTAACCAGTGTTAAAACATGGTAAAATCTACAATGTAAATTTTAATGAAGCACTCAACACATTTTTAATTAAGAGTTACATTGTCATTGGAAAACATTTTTATATTTTTATATAATTCCTAGTGGCCCACTTTTAGATTGACTACTAGGCTATCAAGTTACCCAAAGTTATTTAAAGCAACAACAAAAGGTAAACCTTTTAATAAATTAAACGTGAATGTCAGAAGGTAAGGTATTATAAACATTTTCAATAACCCTTGTAACTGTATGACAGAAAAAACCCTATTAATTACTTCGGCAGCTCCGTCCATGAGTGTGAGCAGTGTGGCAACAACCCGTTTTTCCTGGTCACTCTGGGAGACATCACGGCGAGGACACAGGGCATCGAGCTCATCTATCACGATCACACTGGGAGCTCTGAGTAAAATGAGAGAGAGACAGACAGAAAGAGACAGAGAAAGAAAGAAAGAAAGAAAGAAAGAAAGAAAAAGAAAGGAGAGAAATTATTTACTTAATGATGCACTCAAACCTATTTTATTTACAGTGGCATCAGACATATGGTTAAGGACCATTTTAATAGAGCAGAAACCCACTGCTGCCATGTGGGTTACTTATTCTGATAAGCAGCAAGACATCTTTTATATGCACCATCCCACAGTGAAAACAGCATATATTATGCCCTTTGTTGCACCAGCCAAGGAAAACTGACTGGAGTAGAATAAGAATAGCCTAATGGGTCCACCATATGGGATCGATCTGACAACCCACTGCATAATGAGTAAAGCTCTACCTTTAAGCTATGCACTACTCTCTAAGTAAAACAAAAAACATACAACAAACATGTACAAATGATAGTACCAGTTGGCAATTTGTTTAGATTTCAAAATCATAACATTGTTTATAATTCATAAAAGTGAATGAATTAAAATTTATAGTATGATACAAATACAAAATCAAATAAATTGAACAAATAACATATTATGTGCAACTTGAAATTATCTATAAATGTGGTATTGAAAGGAGCCAGTGTCTCAAAGCATACATTCATCCATCCATCCATCCATTTTGATAGTAAGGAAGGAAACCCACTGCCGCCACATAGGCTACTTTTTCCAATCAGCAGCAGTGGGTCTTTTATATGCACTATCCCACTGACAGGATAGCACATACCACAGCCTTTGATCACCTGTCGTGGAGTACTGGCTGGAGTGATTGCAGTTAATTAATGTGATATGTTAGCCTACATTTAGAAATAAAGATTACCTTTCATGTGCTGATTTGAAGATATTTCTCAGTTTTGCTTCTGTTTCACCAAAATATCTGTGAGATATACAAGACAATCCATACACCTTTAATAATAGCACTGTGCACAGAAGAAAATGGTAGATGTTACTCTGATTAAAGAAAAAAAAAATTCATGGTTGAGAACATCTTGGGAGTAAACCAAACAGAAAATAATGGTACAGTTTTGTGAACATAACAACAACAAAAAAGGATGTTCTGACATAAATTTTGAATTATTCTTTAAAAATCAAACAAGTGTTGGGAACTCTTTTTTTTCATTATTAAATGCATACTGCAAAGTGAAGGAAAACATTTCTGCAACAGCATATACATTTTACATCATTTGATCTTAATGCTTAACACCAAAATGCATAATTATGAATATTATTTTGTGATCTTTTACATACATGTATCTTTTTTGGATACCAAAAATGGTTCATAGCATTAAATCAATGTGTATATTACCACCTCCCACCAAAGTAATAACAACAATAATATTAATTTACAAATGTAACTAAAAATGTATTTTATAAAAGAAATGATTTGGATGAAGAATTAAATTTTACCAATACAGCGGCATCATAAAAGGGATGGCTGTGATGATTATCACACCAGTATTTCCATAACAGGCATCCCCTCGTTCACCACACCCCATCATTACCCCAATGTTTTGCTTAGGTAGATGTTCGCCTCTGCAGTACTAATTTGTTTCTGATGCCTTTGAAGGATGAGAACTCACTTGCTCCACAGTTCTGGCCCAGCCACAGTTTCAACATGGATGCCAACGTCATGAGCCACTGCTCTAGCTAGCTGAGTCTTGCCAGTTCCTGAAGGTCCGTAAATCAGAATCCCATGTGGTAAAGACAAACCTGACACAAAAACAATTATGAAAAATATTTAGCAAAACTTCATAGTGGAATAAAACTGTGATGGAATAATAAAATAATTAATATGTATGGGAAAATTCTGGTATCATTTTAACTTTGTTTTGTTTTGTTGCACCATCTCTAAATGTTAGCATAAAATGTATACATAGATGTTACCAGACAAGCACAAAATATTATAATTAAGAATATTGTTGAGCAACAAAGTGCATATTTAGGAAAAGCTTAACCTGCATGAGATTTATTCCAAGGAAATGGATTTATATGATACTTCAGTATCACTCTTTAATAAATGATATTACAACTTACATACTTTATTTCATCACACTACAGATTCATTACCTACCATAGGACTTGAAAAGATCTGGTTTAATCAGTGGAAGTTCAATCATGTCTCTTATCATCTTTATTTGTAGCGTGAGACCACCAAGCATTCCCAGTTTACTTTCTACAACTGTCTCCACAGATTTATTTGATGAATCAGGATTCAGTATACAAAATTTAGTATTTTCACATATTTTATAAAACTCTCTTTGTTTTGACAGGGTTGATTTAGTTCTGTGAACATCTGGAGTTCTGTAGTCTGTCATATCTCTTTTCTTCCTATCAGGGGTTCTCTTACATTCTGCAGGGCTGTTACAATTTTTATCTAAGCTGATTGATGATTGATCCAAATTTGAAACTGCTTCCTCTGACAGGTCACTCGACACTGAAGTGTTCGAAATATCCAAGCTTGCCAAACTGGCTGAGAGATCTTCTTGGCTTGTGGAATTATTGAGAAATTTTATACCAGCAATTGCAGGCTTCTCTCCAACAACAGAAACAACTGTAAACATGCACTCTTGCCCAAAATATGATATCTTAACGATGCCTCCTTGGCTAATGTAAGTGTTAACTGCAAACAAACAAAAACATTGTTAACAATTTTATTATCAAGATAATACAATTATTATTACTATTATTATTTGTGATATTTATTTATCCAATGTACTTAGTAAGATAAGAACAAATGAATTTGTTGTTTGGCAAAATCTATTGACAATGATGAGCTCCAAACCCCTCAACATATTTCTTAATATATGTGCTATACATGTCTTCCAACATTAATTTAGTTGAAGTTTAACCTAAGATGGCTCTAAACTATTCATACCTGATTTGTGTTTTATATAATGTATAAAGTCTTCACTAGAGTAAAATGCTTTCCATTCATAATGTTCACTAGAAAATAAATCAAAAACAAAATAAATATTAAAAACATTAAAATAGTAGTCTATTAAATATTATACTTTTAGAGTATTAGTATTCAAATTCAACTAATCTGTTTTTCACATTTTGGTATTGTTAAACATCATTTATTTATTGCCATGGACTAGTATTTTGAGTTAATTAGCAGAAAAGGTATTACATATGCATAGTATTTGTTACATATAGTGTGATGAATAACACAGAGCCCAGCATGCCCACCAAGTGAAGGCTAATGTTATGGCACAACTTAAAAAGGTTTATTTATTATTATTATTAATAATAATAATTGTATTTTTTTGTTTTAAAATTAATTATTATTTTATTTTTTACAATATTTCAGGTTGTCACTAATTAATGGTAGGCCTATATTCTTATTATATCTATAAAACAAATATTCTACTCTTGTTCAAACCGTGGTGCAACATACTCACCAACTTTCTATATTAACTTCTGCAGCCAATTTATCTTCATCATGCAATGTCTCCACCGTTACTACATCACCTTTGGAACAACCAATCAAAGTCATAAGATCGCTGTCAATCAATACACTAGTGGGTGGACCAGAAATATAAGGCCATGCCCACCTAATGAACTTGCTATGTACAACACATGGTTTACCAACTGATAACCCACAGAACTGCATCACACCTGGGTTCAGAACAATTATCTTGTCTTTGCAATATTTTGGTATGTTCAGATCTGAAAATAAAAACAAATAAAAGGTTGTGTTTTAACAATAATATTCATATGTATACTGCATTCTACACAATATCTAACCAACATAATTAAAAGTAAACATCTTGTTATGAGTACATAGAACAATAGTCTTAAATACATTTTAAATTCTAACAAGGAACCTGAACAGTTAGATGGCTATGGTCATTTGATTAAAAACTACCTAGTAGTAATAGGTGGAAAATATGCTGCTTGGATAGACAGGCGGCATGGACAGTTGAACTGTTTTTGGTTAAGAGTGCAGAAGAAAGTCTAACTCAAAATTAATTTTCTACTTGCTTTTCCCTAATTTCCCATACTCTTTGTCCAAATTTATAAGGGAAATTGTCCTACCCTCACCTCTGATGTGTTTTTGTTGAATTAACTCAGATTTTTTATGAAGCTAGTCAATCAAATAGCTATCCATATGCTTATGCCTATGTTTGTTGTTGTATATAATAATAATGGGTCCTATATTTAAATCTGGTTTGGAATTCAGTTTTGTCCACAGATGCATATCAAGGATTGTTAGTGAAATTAAGGGTGGATGTTGTGTAAGTGCAGCCAAAAGTATGGAAGTTACCCTGATATAGAAAAAGAATATGTCTTACTGTTGGTGTGAATGTTATTTATTTAGATATTTACTTATTCATTTATTCATGTCTTTAAATTAATGGTTTCTTAAAAATGTAAGCTATATTAACTTGCAAATACAGGTAAATGAAATATAGCATATTAAATGTATAATTTCAGATGTATCTCAAACTCATGATGTGATTAAAAATTTAAGGCCCATTGTTAATACTGGAGATTTCAATATTTCTACTTTTCACTTAATATTTTACATTGAATTTCAAGGCCATATTGTTCATAACAATAACTAAACTGAAGCCTAGAAGCCCTGCAGACAGTAGCGCCTGTCATGCTGTTGTGGCAGTGATATGACAAATTAAAATGATTGAGGTCCGAAATAAATGAAAATCTAGGGACCAGGTCATGGATTATTATGGCCCTGATGCTTCTGTATACCAGTATTCGTTTTTACATTTCTTGATGCAGGGCTGTAGGAACGTTTTTGAAAAAGGAGTTGGGGGCAAATGACTGCCCAGACGTGTCAACCCTCCCTGATTTTAGCTAGCTAGGTGTGGCCTATTGCTATCAACACTGTTGACAGTTAACTTGGTGGAAAAAGACCATTCTATTTTATCAATAAATTTGCCATCACTTTTACTTTACCTTTTGGCTATATCTGTTCAATATTAATATGATTATAGATCTGCCATATATTATTTCTTGCTTTACCCAAAATTGTCTGGACACTGTTTTGCCTGGGGTTTTTTTTGGGGGTCATTTATCCCTCTGTCCCTGGGTTGTATGCTTATGCTTCCTGTTTCATTTTTAATCAAATATATCTGTTACTATAAATTTTGTTTACCACTACCACCAGAAGCATGGCAGAACCCAGTAAACGGGTATGGTACCACTAAATGTTTGCATTTTAAACACATATACACACAGACACATACACATACACTCTCTCTATTAGAATATGTTCTTGATTTAAAATTATTGGGGGAGTGGAGGGGTGTAATGTCCCCAGTGCTGTTCAACCATACATGTAACACAATTATTAGTAACTATTATAAATGGACTCTATTAATTTTAAAGATCAAATGGTTATTTTCTTTATTAAATTTTTTAATAAAACATGAATAAAAAATATTGAAACTAAAAATAAAGGATTACCTATGTTATTCAATGCACTAGCAACACCATAAATAACATTATTGTGAATGAAACCATGCACTTTGGTTTGGAGTGAGAAAGGTACATCTGCTGAACACTGATTTCGGTGAACTGTTACATCACGATCATTAACAATGCACGTGCATATTGTGCATTCCTTCCATTCACATTTCTTACTCTTACTCTTGGGTTTAGACTTTTTTGACATTTTCCTACTTTGAAGCCTAATGTAACTCAGTAACTTTCTAAACTGAGCTGAAGTAGTGATAAAGTAAATATGATTTTAAGACATGTTAATTTCACGATCAACGATAGTCTAATATAAAATGTACGGCAGAATAAAAAGTCCTATAATACCACATTACAGCATATCAAAAACACGTGGTTTTGTTTTGATTTTTTCCACATACGTAAAATCTCGCGAGATGATTTTATTAGAAATGTTTTAGACAATTTATTAGTTGTTTTGATATATACGTCGAAAGTGATGTACATGATACAATTAAAATACGTCAAATTATGCAAGCAACGACACTATTCAAATAACATATTATATTATTAATGCACACGACTTTCTTAATCACGTGATAAAACGAGATTTTGGTGTCAGCCATTTTGGCAAATTTTCAGAACAAACTTTTATCATTGAAGCATATTGCAGTCGTATATTCTTTAAATGAATCCTGTTAATTAATATTGTTCTTGGTTCATACAGTCAATACTATTTACAAAGTATTTATATCTTTAAAATATATCATGTTGATTGACAACATTGAAGATTTCAAAGAATGGTTGACAAAAACGCTTTTGCCGATGTACGTTAATTTCGTGAGAGTTTAAACCGGGATCTTTTATTTTACAACATTTTATATGTTTATATTAGTGGCAGGGCGTGACACTTATTAGAAAATTATTGTACACAAAACAGGGACACTATATGTTAATATTCAATTGCATAAATTTGCCTTTGGTAGCGAAAACATGAAATTATTTAGTATTTAAAATATTAAATTATTCATTTATTGGTTATTTCCATAGACTGTTGACATTATTTTGAGAGTAATTTCATTTCTGAGCAAATTGCTAAGAAAATGGCTGAATATAGCCACAGCCTAGTGGTGACTGCGCGTGCCTATCATGCAATGGATTGGGTAGCCACTAGCGTTTTTTCAAATAAAAATGTTTCTGAAGCTGATATAACCATTAATAAAAATGTGTTGTTGCAGACTAGGGAACTTAACATACAAAAGAATGTAGATTTATATCTGGCCACTGATGTCATTAATCAGTTGTAGTTTGAGATAGTTTGACAATGTGCCAAAGCTTATCTTAAAGTGGCGTTCTCATGCTGCATTATGTTGTATGACATGTTGCATGCGAATTGTCAATAAGAAAAAAATTGTAACGATTCAAAGTTATATGACTGTCAGTGTTGTATATACTTTGAAATCGTGTGAATGAAATTTTAATCTTGTCAACATTGTGGATTTTTCAAGTGAATATTTTAATGGATCTGATCGGTCAAGAACTTCGATGTCATGTGAAAATAGAACATGTTCTAACAGCAATTTGCATTGTGAGAACACCCCTTTACGAGGGATTCCCATTGCAAATTCAGCCACTTTCTGAGCAGTTTTGCCTCAAATGAAATTACTGTAGAATTTTTTTTTTATGTCAACTGAATTCATAACTGTGTGTGTGAATAAGTATTGAATTTTTGTAATCCCAAAATATTTAATTTGCATTTATATTGCTGATAAGAAGTCTGCCAGCGATGTTCATGACCTACCTTTTGTTTTCATTAGTGGCTTAAGAATCATAACCTCTGAATCATATTTCAACCTAACTTGAAACCTAACCTTAATTTAAATTTAACCCAGTTTCTAACACTAAAGTTAGAGAGGTCCAGATGGATATTTTACCTGTATATTTTGTTACATTGGCCATAAGAAATGCCTGAAGTGGTTAGTTTTAAACATATCCTTTTTTTTTTTTTACGAATAATTAATGTAATAAGATTTTTATTATTTTTTAAATTGCGTTTATTTTATTATTTATTTCTTTTCTTTTATAGCTGTGATGCTGATCCAACTGCTTTATCCCGGTATGTGTTGGCGCTGGTTAAGAAGGACAAACCTGAAAAGGAGCTACGGGATATTTGCATGGACCAGCTTGATGTTTTCTTACAAACAAGTAATTTTTCTCTTATTGCTATATGATCCTTAGTCATAAAAATGTAACAGAAATTAATTCTTTTATTAAAAGATTAATCAATTGTCACATTAAACCTTAGTTTCAAAAAATTACTTGTATAACTGAGATTCAATTCCAGTACTTCTTTTGATTCTGTACATTTGATGTGAAAACCAACATTGCCAGTTGATATCCCAGATACATCTATAGATTCATGATATGGCTATTCATAAAAACAAAAAACAGCAGAAGCAAAAACAAAATCCATACCTTCCAAATACTGTTAAAAAAAAACAACAACTCATTTTGTTATTATTATTGATCAAATTTAAAATGAATGCAATTTACTATTTGCTTTCAGAAACGAAGGATTTTGTTGAAATGTTGTTCAAGACCCTGACGACAAAAAGTTATCTGAAGGTAGCTGGTTCAGAGGTTCAGCAATCTGATCAGGTGAAGGGGACCCAGCATTCATCCAATTCTTCAGTTCCAGTGCAGCCAGCAGCCAAACCGTCTGAACCGGACAAGAAGAAGGATGAAACGAAGGTGAGATGTTACAAGTTGGTGTTCTTTTTGTTTTCATGATAATACTCATATACTAATACTGCTGATGCCGATGCAATCATTTAAATAAATGTGTTGAGTGCATCATTAAAAATCGTTAAAAAATGATATGCTAATATAACAGTTGTTAGTGTTAAGATTTCATAAATGTTTGTAATTAGGTTTTGTGTGTTTAGTCAGTGGTGTGTAATAGAAAGTTTCATGTTGCAGTTGACAGAAGAGAAGAGTGTCAACAACCGAGATCACCAGGAGAACAGAGACAGGAAGCGACGCTCCACAAGTCCTCGTTCAAGGAACAGAGACTTGTAAGTATGGATTTAATGCTGGCTTTTATCACAACACCTTTTTGTTATGCTTTCACATTTCACAGTATTAAAATCTAATGCTCAAAAAATAAATAAAAAATTAATGCTTAGCATTATGCAATTTATAACCTCTAGGAAATTGATCTATGAGCAGTAAAACTTTCTTTATAAAAACTAGAAGTGTGTAGCAACATTATCTGCTTCTGCGTTCCCAGGTAGCAATATTTAAAGCAACATCACATAAAAATAGGATGCTGAAGAATTTATTTATGATGCATCTCCAAATTCTTTTGTAAAAATATTTACTTTATACACAAAATGAAATGGAATGAATTGTTGAAGAATTGTGAATGATTATAAGTTGAGAAGTAGACAGTAAAGTGACAAGTTCAGGTTCCTGAACCAATCTATGTCTTGTATTGTAACATGTATATCATATTATGTTGTTAGTGCAGGAAACAATGTCATTCACCATTACCAGTGACAGATGAATATCAAAAGCATCTTTTATATGCACTATCCCATAGACAGAATAACACATACCATGGCCTCTGATATACCAGTCGTGGGGCACTAGCTGGAACGATACATAGCAAATGGGTCCACCATGTGGGATCAATCCGATGACCCATCGCACCATGAGCAAACATACT
>JAUTBW010132688.1:0-14050 GCA_032361425.1 Peltospira smaragdina | reverse complement strand
GGGGGGTACTTATTGTCTTCAAGAACAAACCAAACTATTGCTGGCTTTTGGTTTTCACACATTATCAATGTACTGGAGCTTAGACACAAAATGAGATTCCTCAAACCAGACCCTCAGTAAACCAAACTCTGTAAACCAAATTCAGTATATCACTGTGCATGTTGGAATACTTAGTAGCAGCAGATTTCATAAATATTAGTTTTGAACATAAAAATTATGATGTTTATACTATTTAGTTAATTTGTATAATCTGCTTTATCTTTGTCCAGTTTAGAAATGATATATTTTAAAAATATTTATACACAAATGAAGTAAATCAATATTTAAAAAAAAAAAAAAAAAAGAATAAAAAAAAAGGGGGGGAGACAATAAAGGGAAGAATACTCATACACACAAATCACAGTCACTTCACATCATAATCATTTTGTTTCATTCATTTCATACGATATGACCTAATCATTTTGTTCCATAGTCATCGTGAATGACCATGGGACAAAATGACCAAATCAGGTGTGAAATGACTATGGTACAAATTGATTAGCTACCATGCAAACACATTTGAACACAAATAAATGTTAATGAATTACCCAGTCAGCAACCTGTGGTACACATTTCTGTTAAATTCTTTTCCACTTCAGATTAACACAATACCACTGCACTCTATCTACATCAGCATCTTTCTAAACTTGATTTGTATGTAACTGGCACAGGCACAGTTTCACGGTCCCTTCCAACACATTAATTTCTTATGTACTAATATCTGCATAATTCGACAGAACAAAGATGATTTTGTTGTAATTAAATGTCTACACCAGCATTTAATCGGTCGCGGGTTTGGTGGCTGCTAATTAACAGCAGTCAGGTCGATCCTCGATGGCAGCTGAATGAGCAATGTGGCCTAGCTCTTGTAATTACCAATACCGTTAGATCAACGAGATTAGTATTAGTATGCGTACTTAAGTGATAAACATTTTACAAATATGTTGAATGTGTTAACAGTGCATAGATAAGAATGCTGAAATATTTTTGCACCAGCTGTTTTAGCAGGCACAGGCGAAAACACTACCAATACCTGGAGCAATTCTAAAAGAAAAGTCATCAATTAATTTAATTTCAATCATCTTAAATGTGTTAAGATATCCATCCTATTTTGCATTATTTAAATTATTAATTACATAGAAAGCTGTTAGTGTGGTCCCATTTTCAAATTAATAAGTCTGGTCTGTATTTGTGCTCCAGGAACATCATAACCTTTAGCAAATGATTGCTAAAAACTGCAGGCTTATTACTGCATCCTTTATGTCATGTGTTTCAGAATTAGTGATTTTTGGAAGACAAGACACTGGTAATTAGGATGTTATCTGAGTACACTAGCAAGCTGTCTAAACCAGAATATTTCAGCAATCTGATATATGACCAGACAGACAGAGTCCACTTTATAAAAAGAAAGAAAAAAGAATGACATTATAAATGCACCAATCAATGGGATAACGTGTAAACAGAAGAATTTATTTGTCCACTCAGTGATCATTATATATCATGTTTCCCCATGTTATTGTTACTTAAATGAATAAACTGGTTATAAGATAGTATTTTAGATATTACCTATACTAAATAACTGCCAGTAGGCCTACCTAACAACTAGTGGACTGACAGGCCAGTAGAATTAATCTTTGAAATATGCCATACACAGTAATTCAAAATAATATTCACATATGTATGCTCAAAACTATATTCAAAACTAAAATACATCAAGCTTTTTTTTCTTAGTTCAGTCAGTGCTAATAAAAACAGCAATCTGTAATTAAAACTCAAAACACAGATAGAGAATTCACGCTGCAATTTGAGGCTAAATTCTTTACATATTTTTAATTAAAAAAAGAAGAAAAAGAAAAGAATATTTCTAATGTTAACACACGTTTATCAATGGTTATATGAGTACCCAACATGTTTCTGAGATGGGAAAAAAAAACTACTGTAGTTTATTAACTACATTAAAATGGCTGCTTTGGGGTTGCTTTGTCATTGTTGTTTTTTGATGGAGTGTGTGTTTGAGGGTTTTTTTTAGATGCATCTAACTGCTAATCTTTTTTTTTTTTTTTTTACTGCTTCTAGAACAGTAACCAGGTAACCAGGCTTCATACCCTGTGGTGTTGGTATCTGACTTTTATGTATCACAAACATTATCTTTCTATATAGAGTATTTGGAATTCTAGTTACGTCTTCTGTCAAATTACAATTATTTTACAAAACTAAAAATGTATACCAATGTTATTCTTTGCATTACACTCAGACAAACTATTTAATATGTGGTCAAAATACACATTGGATTCTCTACAAAATTGCACATTTACTCAATCTACAACTGTTTTTAAAATGTAAACATTCTAAACAAGATCAATCCATAAAATGTAAATGAATTAGAAAGAAGTAACCTCTTGCTAAAAATGTTAAGCTACTTTCTAACACTTTCACCTTCCACAAAATAGAGATAAATACAAATAAAAAATGTAAGAATACAAGAATTTCCAGTTAACTTACAATTATATCCTAACTACATTAACAAAGACTATTATTTAGCATCACTACATTTAAAATTCAGTACATATTTATTAAATATTTACATGTACATCCTACTAACCAGTTGGTGTCTGACAGAAACAGTTGTCTAAGAAATCATTAATTATGGAAACAAGTTGTTTTAATCAGTTTGAAGTTTAAGTCAGAGTTATGGCATTAAGGCCAACAAATGATGTATTTAATAAAACTAGTTACATTTATGTCTTTTCTATTCATGCAAACAGAATGCAGTAGGTTTGAATCCAACCAGTCAACACTTTGTGTTTTTCAATACTTCATTTCAGTTTTGGTCAATACTGGACAAAATATACACTGTTTTGACTATGGTTTTAGAAGAGTTTGTCAATATTAGTTAATGGGCAGAGAGGCTGGACTAGTATGGGTCAAGGTAAAGTAACACTGACAGAATACTTGTGTTTTGAAGTCCATGGTATTGTTCATGGATTTGCCTGCCCATACTGAAAAATTCACTATCATTTTGTAATTATTTGATGGCTTAAAGGAAGTTAAGCATGAAAATCACTGGCTGTGCATTGAAAGTATTATAGTAGTAATAAATGTCATTATTAACGAAATTAATGTTCAGTTATATCTTTGTTTATTAATATATAAGTATTAGTAAGTTTTAATTAATGTAGTTACCACAGTATTAAGAATTAATTAAATGTTAAAAATATAATAAATATTTATTAATGTATTTTTTTATTTACATAAGTGTTATGGATCTATGAAAAGATAGGATAAAGTGTGCAACTGAAAGTCATAGTAAAATACTTACACAATAATACATGTACTATAAAAATTGGATAGATAATTTAAATCTTTTGTGTTTCAAATGCTCATTATGAACTGACTGTAAAGCCAGTACAATCAGCCCAGTGAAGTTGAAACAAGGAGACAAATGGCAGATTGTGGCATAAGCTTTAAATGCACCAAAGTTCATAAATATAAATTTAATTAAACGTACAAGTCATTTATGAATTATGCACAAAAATACATATCAAATGACCAATGTCATATTCACATAAACCATGAACACTAGTAAATTACATTGTAAATTCAATGTGAAAAACAAATAGGTTACACCAAAGCAGACATGTACAAGACTTAGAAATAGCAATATTACTTGCAATTTTATACAGCCCTTTAAGACTAAAAAATTGCTAAGATATTTCTTTTTAAAAAACATTGACAGACAATCTCATTCCTAGAATGTTCTACTGGAGTACAGGACAATCAACTTAAATATTACATGAACAATATATTACAACAGAATATTTAAGTCTCCACATCACACACCAATAACACAGACACTAATATACGGCTGAAAAAGGAAACCTGACCTCTCCATTCAATACCAAGGTGCAAATTGAACATTAGTATGTTTGATGTTTTGTCTCATGTATACCAAATTATTATATATAATCAATACATTTTTATTTATTTTTCTTCATCTTTGTAATATTAACCTATTTCTAATTTCTGTTTAATTTAGAATACAGAGCAAAGGCCCACAAACAGGGCTGGATTCCAGACAGACTAAACATCAAAAGAAAGCTGTACTACCGAAGTTTGTCTGGCCAGAAACCACTGCATCAGTTTCTGAGATGGAGCCAGTATTATAGTATTAACAAAACCAAAATAACTTGCAATAGTTTCCATTAGTTCTATCACAGTTCTAAATCTTTAAATTTGGGCATTTCATTAACACATTTTAGAAACTTCATTACAGTAAAATTAAAAAAGAGAGATGTCCTAGGCTACATTCTGAACTGTTTTCTTTCCTATGATTTGTCAATCAGGCTACATATTCCTAAGTTGCTGATAATTTACAGTATAGACATCTCTGGTAAAACAAAACCCAACAACTTTTGTTTTGTTTTAGTTTTATCAAGTGTAATCACAATCAGTATCTGAATATATATGAAAACAGAGTACAAAATTGGAAAATCATTTAAAGAAGAGATGAAAAGTGCTACATTCAAACCAAGCACACAAATGTATCTTTATTTAAAAGACAACAAACAAGGATAATTTTAGATTTTTAGAGAATTATATATGTATTACAACATTTTTAGTACTAGCACTTGAATTTACTACCAGATTATGAAAATCAGTAAAATAATCTACATAACCAATAAAAAGACAAAATGAGAACAAACATGTATTACTTCAATCAGTTAATTGTAAGACAGACATTGTAATACATTCCATACCAGTATATTTAAAAAATCTAAATGGACAGGAAAATATTAGTGCTGTTTCAAAAGATGTTTAACTATAGTCAGTTCTATTTGTTATATACAGGTTTAAAAGCATTCAAAATACTGCTTCCAATCATATTAAACAATTATAAATGAAGGAATTAAAAACACAGATGCTACTTCTGAAAACAATACCAGTATTGCCTGAGGAATGTAGAAATGACATCATGTTATTAAGTTCTTTATACTGGTGTTAGTCAGATGTTGTTAACGATATATATAGTTTAAATATATAAATTTAAATTCATCAAGACATTCCTAAAAAATCATGTGACTCACATTTACATCAAAGACTTCTCTTCTTTAATTTATGCATGGTTTTTGTTGTAGGTTTTATAAATTTTTGTAGTTTTAAGAGAAAAAAAAATAAATA
This sequence comes from Peltospira smaragdina, assembly GCA_032361425.1. NCBI lineage: Eukaryota > Metazoa > Mollusca > Gastropoda > Neomphalida > Peltospiridae > Peltospira > Peltospira smaragdina. Next base: position 8,833 of record JAUTBW010132688.1, on the reverse strand, counting down.
ATAAAAAACACATAATTATAGCCAAATGATGCATTCATCTTAAAACAATGCTGCAAGACGGAAGTGTGTGAAACTGGGTTTTTCAGTCAAATGTACATTTTGTAGACTTTTGTATTTTAAACAAGAGACAAGAAAGATACACACAAATTATCCAGTGCATACATTGTCAGTAGAGTTATACACATTATTACAATTCTATCACTCACAGTCACCCAGAATGCATCAAGTCTTCTTGGTATGTAATGATCCAAAAATTATAGACTGATCTATAAACCATTCATTGATCTATAAACCATTCAGTGATCTATAAACCATTCAGTGATATATAAACCATTCATTGATCTATAAACCATTCAGTGATCTATAAACCATTTAGTCATCTATAAGCCATTTAGTGATCTATAAGCCATTCAGTGATTTATAAGCCATTTAGTGATCTATAAGCCATTTAGTTATCTATAAGCCATTCAGTGATCTATAAGCCATTCAGTGATCTATAAACCATTCAGTGATCTATAAACCATTCAGTAATCTATAAACCATTCAGTGATCTATAAGCCATTCAGTGACCTATAAACCATTCAGTGACCTATAAACCATTCAGTGATCTATAAACCATTCAGTGATCTATAAACCATTCAGAGACCTAGACCATAGTGATCTATAAACCATACAGTGATCTATAAACCATTCATATGTCTATAAGCTATTCAGTGATCTATAAACCATTCAGTGATATATAAATATTCAGTGGTCTATAAACCATTCAGTGCTTTAAAAACCAAAGAGTGATCTATAAACCACATTTCTATATAAATTATCAGTGATCTATAAACCATTCAGTGCTTTATAAACCATAGTACATGCAATATATGGTTATACCCATGACAAATTGCAACAGTTTCCAAATGTAGATTTTTTAAATCCCCAAGTATTTACAATCATTATTAATGAATATATTTAGTGGAACATGCTGTAAAATTAAAATTTTAACTCAATGTATATTTCAACAACCTATAAACCATTCAGTGATCTATAAAGCAGACAGTGATTTATAAATCACATTTATACATAAACCATTCAGTGATCTATAAACTATACACTGGTGTATACACTGTACACTGATTTATAAATAATACAGTGATCTATAAATAAGCTGTATATAAATCATAGTTATTTACAAACCACAATGATCAATAAACCAAACAACCAAACAGTTATCTACAAACCATACAGTGATATATAAACCATTCAGTGAACTATAAATCATTCAGTGATCTATAAACCATTCAGTGACCTATAAACCATTCAGTGATCTATAAACCATAGACTGACCTATAAGCCATTCAGTGATATATAAACCATTCAGTGATATATAAACCATTCAGTGACCTATAAACCATTCAGTGATCTATAAACCATTCAGTGATCTATAAACCATATAGTGATCTATAAACCATATAGTGATCTATAAACCATTCACTAATCTATAAACCATACAGTGACATATAAGCCATTCAGTGACCTATAAACAATTCAGTGATCTATAAACCATTCAGTGATCTATAAACCATATAGTGATCTATAAACCATCTATAAACCATACAGTGATCTATAAGCCATTCAGTGATATATAAACCATTCAGTGATCTATAAACCATTCAGTGATCTATAAACCATTTAGTGATCTATAAACCATATAGTGATCTATAAACCATACAGTGATCTATAAACTATTTAGTGATCTATAAAGCATAGTGATCTATAAACCATTCAGTGATCTATAAACCATTCAGTGATCTATAAACCATTCAGTTATTTATAAACCATACAGTTATTTATAAACCATACAGTGATCTATAAACCATTCAGTGATTTATAAACCATTAAGTGATTTATAAACCATACAGTGATCTATAAATCATACAGTTATTTATAAATCATACAGTTATCTATAAATCATATGTGTATACAACCATGTGACAAGATGTGTCCAGTGATAAACTCAACAGGTTTCAGGTGATGGAATCACATTCAGTCCGGGTGTGTGTGCTGTCTCATCAACTGCCATCCTCCGACCCATACAGAGGCTTGCTGTCAGCATTCAGCGTCGTCGACTCAGTTGGTGGCGGCATCGGGATGGCATGACTCTCGTTCATCCCGGACGAGCCCTCTGGCTGGGTGGTCACTGGGGACTGGTCGGGTGTGCTGCTGTCTTCCTCCTGCAAAACATAACACCAGTGAGGTCAAGGTCAGGGTCGAAATCAATTTATTTTCTGTTCCAAAAGAACACATTCATTAGAGATTCATTGCTGGCTGTGTAGAGCTCTAAATGAAGTTAAAACAAAACTTGTTCAAATTTGATTAGGTAGTCATTAGCCATAGGGCACCAATTATTTAACAGTTCTGATATACAAATTAAATATATTTTATTAAATAGGTAGCTTTTTATTTGTTTTTAATTATTAAACAAAGCACTGAACATACAGTATTAACAGCTGTACTGATGTTGGCTATATCATAAAAGTAAACAGAACTAATGAATTAAATGTATACTAATCTAGGCTGATACATACTGAACCATTAGGCTACATTTTGCTAGATCTAGTTAACACCACAACTTTAATTTAATGCCTTCATTAATGACCACTGGTTGTTGCATTTGGAACATGGTAATCTTGTATAATAGTAGTAACACTCGTACAAGTTTTGTCATAAATATTAATATTCTTTAATAACAATATGGTAGCACATACAACAATTTTTATCTTTAAAAATCTACTGAAGGATGGTGAAATAAATAAAATAACACTTGTACTCAAAGATGTAAATGATATAACAGGTATTTTAAATCAACATGTTTTTTTAATCAAGATGTTTGTAGTCAACAAAGATTTTAACATATCTAATAATTGTTAAAATAAATTAAATTAATGTTAAAAAATGTTACTACATGAAAATTAATTGCAAACATCAACCAAAGGTTTAAATATATTGCAAAACTGAATGTTAATTAAAGCAATAAAAATATTCACACATTTAAAAAAATTTTAAAAATTAATGCAATGTAAAAGAATGTGCAACATCATAACAGGGCTCTCTCTGGGTGTTCCAAAAATTTCACTTCACTGCCTGTTGAAATTCAAAACTGCATGACATTTAATTTTAAATACATGCTTTTATCTTGGAATTATTTTGTCGAATTAAAATATTTTACAAATTACTGTCTGTAAAACTTGTAATTGGCTAATTCAGGTAGTGCAAGTGGAAGAAGCTATAACATAAAAAAATTAAAAATTAAAATTAAACAAAAATTGAAAAAGTTGCACAGTTATATTTAACTTTAAAACACAGGGGTTTATTCAGGCTTTATGAGGTACTGAACATCAGCACCTCCCCAAAAGCATGTGACACTGAAAATTCAAAATTTTGGGGGATATAAATTCCTAAACTTGACTGAAACAACTACAAACATGCACTCATTACTCACCGTCAACAGTGTCTATATCAGGTTTTCATAAAAGGTTACATAAAACTTATTGAGTAGCCTGAAAAACATTCCAAATTTTGACTAAAATCGTACTAATTTTACAAATCACATACGTCATCAGACCCTGGTGAAAAAGCCTTGATAAATCCCTGAAACTGTTATCTTTGTAAAACTGCAATACAAATAATCACGTGTGTCTTCTGTATTTCAGTCACAGTACAAAACAGCCTCAGTAATCTTACAAACTTAAAGTACCACTATGTGTCTATTTATTACCTACAAGGTATGGCATAATGAGGGACATATCTGTCATACAATTTCCCTTGTGGTTGATAACAAAATCATGTCTTCTTAGGAATGACTGGTTGTCATTAGAGTATGACTCATTCTGATTGGCTGTCATTAGAGTACACCTCATTTTGATTGGCTGTCATTAGAGTACACCTCATTCTGATTAGCTGGTAATGATGTAATTCTGATCAAGTTTGGCATCTGATGTCGAGGTGCTTTATAGTTGTAAACATTATTACAAAGCATCCACATTGGTAAATCAGTAGAGTTTAGTCATTCAACTGTTTGTTGGTCTTTCTGTCCATCTTTTAAATGTTTTATTAATTTAAAAAAAACTCTTTAAATGTATAAATTTATTTATTAAATTACGCACTCAGAAACTATGTAGGTTGAATCAGCATCAGAATGATGGTTTTTGGAATTTTAATAGCCTAGTAGTGAACATGCCTGCATCTACAGACATAACCGTTAATAACAATGTGTTGAGTGCATAAACAAGTAATCATTATTATTATTCACACACATCATTAGACTACAATCCCAAGATGACTATCTTAGATTGATCACACCTCAATTGTTTGTAGTACTGGTAAAAAAATTTAATCGATGTATTTTTGCACACCAGAGAGGTTTAATCCATCCACCTCCAGTACGATGGATAGCTCTGTCGTTTTCCCTAGCAAAGAGGACAGCTAACACGTGCAGATGATGTCATTTAGTCGACGATTGTAGAATGCTGTCTATATATTAAAATGACATTATCAAGATGCATAACAGTTCGTGGCTGTTTTTGTTTAACATGCAAAGGTGTTGAAACCCTTTTGATATTTCTAAACCTGTAATTAGGTATGCAAGAAAAATAATCAGACAATCGTGTCTGTTGAAGACGGGGAAATCCTAACCCTTGAGATATAACTGTTTTGTCTCAAACTCGCCAAGGCTCGTTTCGGACAGACAGTTGTATTTCTTGAGTTAAGATTTCCCCGTCTTCAACAGTCACTAATTATTTTTATACCTAATGGCCCCTAAGGATCGGTAAGGTTTTTCTAGCACTGTTTAATATCTGGACAGCCCTGTTTAGTGAAAAGAAAGCGTGTGAGCCAACCTGTTTTTTTTGTGCAGGATGGCCTCTAGCGCCTCGAAATCATCCCTCAGTACCGGGTACACTCCACTGTCCTCTTCCACAGACTCAACCAGGTCCTGCCAAATACAGTATGATAATGATAATAATAATAACAATAGTAATAACAATAAGAAGAAGAAGAAGAAGAAGAAGAAGAAGAAGAAAGTAACACATTCAAAACTTTTATATTTATTGTTATATGCCATCAAACATTATAATAGTGATAAAGGATGCCCACTGCAGCCATATGGGCTACTGTTTCCAATTATCTGCAAGGGATTTTTTATATCCACCATCCCTCAGACAAGACAGCACATACTATGGCCTTTGTTAACCAATTGTTGAGCAGTGGCTGCAACTAGAAATAGCTCAATGGATCGACCAAGTGGGACTGAGCTAATGATCCACTGCACCATGAACAAATTCTCTACCTTTGAACTACATCTTCAGAGCTCGAAACCACCAGTTGCCAGGTCACCAAATGCGACCAACTTCCTATCTGTTTTATCTGTTCAAACAGTCGGTCAAATTAAATCTGAATTATTTTGCTGTCTCCTTCATCTTTAGATATTTACTATTTTAATTTACCTTAAAGCAAAACACGTTATTTTATATTTGCGCTACCTAAAACCAATTTGGATAATTGAAAATGAAAATATAATAGCTTAAATATTTTTGTTTGGGCTACCATACCTCTTAGATGAGTTTTGAGCCCTACCTCTCTTCCTCAGTTCAGGGCTAAGTGGGCAAGTTGAAGGCAAAGTTTGGGCTCACTTAGATAGGGGCCAGGGAAATGCATTTTGGTGTAGTCACACCTTATACCTTGATGACATAATATTTAATCATATAATTTTTTTAATTATTTAACAATACACTCAGTGAACTGCCCTACCTTGATGAATGCCCCAATGACAGGCTACCATACCTTTTAAAACTTAAAACTTAAAAACCAAGATAATAAATAGTATAAAATTATAACTTATAACTAACTAGCACCGATGAGGGTGGTGTTTGTGAGTTACCTTGACGAATGAGACGATGACTGGGTCATCAGTGAAGACGTCAGCACCGATGATGGCGTGCCAGGCGAGCACGAACTGGACAATGGAGCGCTTGTGTGACAGCATGTAGTCGGCAATCTCTTGGTCCGTGCCCAGCGTTGCCTCAGAGTGGTAGGTGCACGCGTCAAGGAAAAAACACACAGGGAAAACACACAGGCTATACATGGAAAACACACACACAGAGCACACAGAACAAATACACAGAAAACACACACACACACACAAACACTGTTTTTATTGTCATTATTGTTGTTGTTACTGTTGTTGTTATTATTGTCATATTAATATTATTGCTATTACTTTTATTATTACCATTATTATTATCGCTGTTATCATTATAATTGTTGTTATTGTTATTGTTGTAACTGCTATTGTTACCCTTATTGTTATTATTATCTTTATTATTAACTATTATTATTATTATTATGTTGTTGTTGTTGTCATCATTATTATTATTATTATTATTATTATTATTATTATTATTATTATTATTATTATTATTATTATTAAAGGATATTGGTTGACAAGAGCGCGACACAGACGCTCACTTGGCATGAAGATCACATGAGTCAGCAAAAAATCTTCCAGAAACCGATCTGCCAAAAATGTAAATATTTAAAGATGCACAAAATATACTTCATCAATGACTAATTTCACAAAATACAATGTAAATATTTAAGTATGTATTATATGTATAGAATGAATATAGTGAAGTACTGGTATCTAGGATTAAGCTACCGATATATAAAATATAATGTAGATATTTAAATATCTGTATAAAATTGTATTTTATTCAAAGTAACCATGGATAAACATAATTCAGGATAAAATGCATATCATTATATGGAATAGCATCATAAAATATTAGTTACATTGAGTAATACCACTGGGATGAAATACACATTTAAATTTACCATTTTATACCTGGTAATGAAATGTAAATAAACAGTATGAAACAGTTCTTAGTACAAATATGTAAGCAAGAAATACTATGATATTAGCATCTAACAATCGATCAATCAATCAATCAATTTTAACAATGCCATAGCACTAAAATTCCAGATGAGTAATGTTATCAAAAGATATGAAAACAACACAAAGGTTAAAAAATAACTATTAATAGAAAACTTTTTATTTTTTATCTCACGTTGTTTTTTCTTCTGATTCTGATATAGTCATTTATAAAAAAATATATTGAATGCATTGTTAAATTAAAACAATTATAATAAAATAAGACTTATGGCGGTTATATGTCATCAGGCATAAGATTAAGGACCATTTTGATAGGAAGGAAACCTACTGCTACCAAATGGGTTACTCCTTCCGATGCACCATCCCACAGGCAGGGTAGCACATATCATGGACTTTATTACACCAGTTGTGGAGCTTTAGATAGAATGATTATTTGCATTAAATTTATACGAAGCATGGGTACAGTATAACTTAGTGGTGATATTAGTTCTGTAATAAGGAATGGTCAGTTTAAGATCAATTCTTGCTATGGAACGATTGAGTTCTCACGTGCATCTGTATCTGAGTTCAATATAACCATTAAAAAAAATCCCTGAGTGTATCATTAAATAAAACCTGAGTTGGGGAGGGAACAATACCTGACGTTACTTCCTCTCCACGTTTCCCATCCATCCTGGTCTCCAGTAAATGTTCCAACATTTTCTCTGCAGTTCCTGCCATTACGGAATACCTAGAAAAAGAAAAATGTAAAAATAAAGAGTGTACTTGTCACAGAATACCTACTGGATGACTGGAAGACAATATTAAATGTTTTTATTATTATAACATAAAATCACAAAAATATATATTTAATACAATAGAAAAATATTCAGCAAGATATCTAACAAAATAAAGTAATGAAATAAATTACTGGTATATCACACTGATCAAGCTGTCAAAATCTTTTTTTATGTTTTCTTTTCTTTAGTTTTATTAATACTTCTGCAGCTGCTGATGCCAGTGCTGCTGTTGCTGGTGCTACCACCACAACCACCACCACCATTAGTACTATTAGTACTATTATTATTAGTAGTAGTAGTAGTAGTAGTAGTAGTAGTAGTAGTATAAAATAAAATTTTAAGTTTAAATACAAAACTACACTTTTAATTATACAGTGTAAACAAGATCCACCATTATCTAACAAAGTATATATGATATGTTTTAGTGGGTGTTTATTGTAACATCAGTAACAGCAAATCGAAATATATAGTGGTCATGTGGTCTCTTGTTGGCTTGCACATAAACACCCAGGTCAGATGTCAAAGCTGTGTGTGTCAATATCAACCCAGTTTCAAATTGCTGTGTTTCTTGTAAATTTTAACTACAGTTGAAGCAAGTCCAATGTACAGCAGACTGTGATTTATATACACTTGGCGATTAGATTAACTTTACTAAATGACTGAATACTTTTTTTAATATTGCAGGGACTGCAGCTCTAAGCTCTGTGAACAATACCTACTTGTAATGTGAGTGAATGGTGCCATCTTGGCTCTGTACGTTAGTTGGAATTTTCTCCAACACAAGAACGTTCTGACCGTGTTCTTTCAAACGCACTGTGTTGGCTTCTACATCCTGTAATAACATACACATACAGTGAATACATTTCTATTACTATTAGATACAGTGAATACATTTCTATTACTATTAGATACAGTGATTACATTTCTATTACTATTAGATACAGTGAATACATTTCTATTACTATTAGATACAGTGAATACATTTCTATTACTATTAGATACAGTGAATACATTTCTATTATTATTAGATACAGTGATTACATTTCTATTACTATTAGATACAGTGAATACATTTCTATTACTATTAGACAGTGAATACATTTCTATTACTATTAGA
>JAUTBW010132577.1:0-14054 GCA_032361425.1 Peltospira smaragdina | reverse complement strand
AAAAAAAAAAAAAAAAAAAAAAAAAACAACAACAACAACAACAACAACAACAACAACAACAACCAATGACAAACACTATTTGGTTAATATTGTTTTTGTGTTCATTTACTGTACGGAATATTGGCATGGAAAAACCCCGATTTAAATAGGGTTCTATTTTCATGTTTTATTTACCTTGTTTCTGTGCCTGGTTAATGTTTCATTTTAGACTATGACACCAAAGAGGAAGGCAGCTTTGAAAAACAATTTAGTAAATTCTACTAAGAAACAGAGGGCAACCAATAAATCTGAGGCAACAATTGAAGTTACAGCAAGGCCAACATCACCAACTGTAATAGGAGACCCGACTGTTCCTTTAAGTCCAGCTGGTCTGTAGTCACTCATTAAAGAAGCTTTTGGTCTAAAGGAAGCCAGGGAGGAGCACCTCAACTCATCGAGAAGGCAGTCTAGTGCGCCAGCATCATTGACAAGTGCAACAGCTGCTGCTGCAGTTTCTTTGCCATCTGCCGCACTGAATGTTCCAACTGTGGAACAGGCAGTAGGTGGGTCTAACACACTTGTTTCAGGACAGTGTGTGGCCCTGGCTCCGAGTCCAGAAGCAATTTCACCTTTCCTAACTGCATCAATTCCACTAGACCAGTTTTTTCAATGACAAGGTGAAGGATAACATTTGGAGCCATCGTTTTGTTGGTATGGATTCTTTGGCTGAAAACCCACAGATTTCATACCAAATGACCATTCAGGGAGAAGAGGGAGAGCCTCCATCGGTGCAGTGGATACCTAAAGTTGTTAAAGAAAAAAAAAGTTGTTGTTTGAAATTTGGTCTTCAAATTTCAACATTTTTATGTGTCTATTTTGCCAGAAATACCCAGAGGCCTTTTTGCAGCTACTAAAATATATCAGCATTATCCGCCGTTTGGTTGATAAAAAGGCAGATTGGCATTATTATGATGTTGCTTTTCAACAGTTAAGAGCCAAGAATCATGAGCTGTCATGGGACACCATACATATGGAGCTCTGGGAGGAAGCCACGTCATGTCGAGTGTAAGCGACACCAGTAAGTGGGGGATTTGTTTTCGATATGTCAGAGGGATTTTTTGTGGAGGGTGCAAATATGCACACAAATGTGGCACATGTAATGCCAAGCACTTGTCACCTGAATGCCCACTCATGCGGGCAAACATGGGATCAGTCTCAACTCCATTTAGATACCCAAATCAAAAGCATGAAATTCCGTTTCGGGGCTCACAAGACAACCAAAGATTCCGGGGTCTGCGTTCCAATTTTCAGTTTGGTCGCAGAAGCATGCTTAATACCAGATACCACAAGACTACAACAGCAGTGGAGGAAACCATAGCAATTGAGGCTACAGAGTTACAGTCCCTCATCAAGGATGCATATGATGCAGGTTTGATTGAAGCCAGAGAAATTGCAACAGCAGCAGCAAGTTGAATGCCTTTGAGCCAGAATGCCACAACCACATCACCAAAGGTCATAGCTGGGTCTCCTATCCTGCTCTCAGGTCACAGTGTGGCTTAGCAGCTCAAGGCACCACATGCAGCTCCACTTCACTTTTTCACTTGGTATCAATACCACTCTTTAGAGTCCACCCTGAATTAATATTGAGCTTTTTTTAGGATTCAAGTTTTTATTCCAAATTGTAAATTAATATTTGTAGACTGGGTTGTTGTTGTTGTTGTTTTTTTGTTTTTTGTTTTTTTTACACAGCTCTATACACTGTGTTTTTACAACATTAAAAATGTTTTTCCCTTTTAATCATTTTATTTTACACCTTTTTTCTGACACCTAATAGCTTATTTTTATTTTGTGCTGGGGTGTCATTAAACATTCATTCATTTCAATACCACGTGATCATTTTGTTGAAGAAAAGGTGAAAGAAAACATTTGGGGTCATCACTTTGTAAAACAAAATTATCTGTCAGAGAAACCGCAATTATCATATCATATGCTTCTACAAAGTTAAGACGGGGAATCCCCATCAGTACAATGGGTGCCAAAAGCCAACCATACATCAAAGATGCTTTCATTTGAGTCATGGTTGACCAACTTCAAAATTTGTATGTGTATTTATTGTCAAAATACCCCCAAGCCTTTTCACAGCTGTTAATATATGTCAGCCTGGTCCAGAGATTAAAGGAAAAGAAAGCTGATTGGCAGTATTACGATACCGCTTTCAGGCAGCTATATGCTAAAAACCATGAAGTGTCATGGGACACAATTCACATGAAGAAACAAAGTCTTGCTGTACACAGGCTACTCCAACAAATACACGAGGAATTTGTTTTCGATTTGCAAAATGGGTATTTTGCGGGGGGTGCAAATATGCATACAAGTGTGGCACATGTGGTGCAAAGCATGCATCATTTGAATGCCCACTTTTGCGTAACAATGCTGAACCAGTTTCGGGTCCTGTAAGATACGCAAGTCGACAGTCAGAATATTCCTGTCGTGGCTCAAGAATCAACCGGTTCAGTAACCCACGTTCCAACTTTCACTCAGGGAGGGGCACCTTTCCTCACCCAGGATACCGTTACACCCATTAATGCTGATGCACTAGCAGATATTCTTAGAGGCTACAGCTGTGAAAAGGCTTGCTATTTAGTAAATGGCTTTAGACATGGTTTTCAATTTAATTTTTCAGGAACAGCTATCACTTCTCAACGATCCTGCAACAATAAGTCGGCAATAGAGTAGCAGGGCCTTTTAAAAAACCCACCTTTTAACAACATTCATATTAGCCCACTAGGTGTGGTCCCAAAAAAGATTCCAGGTAATTTCAGACTTATTCACCATCTAAATCACCCCGAAGGTCAGTCTGTAAATGATGGTATTTCAGAAGAATATTCTAGTCCAGTATGCACAATTCAGGAGGCAATTTCATTTATTAAAGATAACGAGACATCTTTTATGGCAAAAACCGATACTGAATCTGCATTCTGTATAATTCCAGTTCATCCAAGTTAGGTTTTAAATGGGAGAGACAATATTACGATAAATGTCTTCCAATGGGTTTGGCAAAGAGCTGCAGGATCTTTGAGGAGATATTTTCTCCTCAAGTGTTGTAAGTAGTTACAGAAAAACATATTCTCTTTTCAAGTGTTGCCGACATCACGCGTTTATATTTTCAAAATGTCATGGAAATGTATAATTATTTTAATAGTGCATGAACTATTCCACAAATAAGTAATTGTCAGTACCGGTAATAGTATATTGTTTTTGTTTGGTTGAAACTTGTAAGACGAACATTAAAAACAAAAAACAACAACAAAACAACATAAATTGTTAGGTTCAATTATTTTAAAATGGTTCATGCACTTATCATATTAAGTAACCGACAGTGTTAGAAACCTATTAAATAATGTTATAAAATATTTTAATATTTAAACTTCAGTGCTGTTGCAGGTAAAATTCCTCCCCTCCTATACTACATAAAACTGAATGTTTGTCACTTCATCATGTCATGAAAATGTGGCCCTTGAAGAAATAAAGTGTTAGTAATTTTAATAATTAAATAGTAATGTAAATAGTAATGTAAATGGAGATAAATGTAATTTTCCCCCTATGTGTTGTTATTGAATTTTTGTATCTTCATCATGAGAGGAAAATGTAAAATTATTTTAATTACTTAATAAAACATTCTAAATTATTCTAATAACTAAATATCAAAGTATTGCAGATAAATAAACTTTGGTGGGGTGCATGAGCTACTGAGCCATAAGCACTTTGTCACATAAGCCGCAAATTGACATGGATTACTTCCCTTTGTTTTAATTGAGCAATTAATGATATCTATCTCGGAGCTAGAAGCTAGGAATCTTTTTGGGAGAAATAATTCGAATTTATAATAACAACTAGAAAGTATGATGCAATGCCAAAAACCAAAAAGAAAACATGGAAGGAACAGATAACTAGGAGAGTAGCAAAAGAGTACGGCACAAAGGCCAGAGGATGATATTCCTGAGATGGAGGAAATCGGGAATTCAGGGCCTAACAGTGGCGTGGAAAATGGTAGCCAGATAGCTGCTGAGCCTGTGATGGCGAGTACAAGTCAGTCAAAAGATATCTGGATAGTTGGATCATCCATAATATACTGGGCACACAGGAGAGCAGTCATCCATCCACTGGGCAGCAGCCTCGTGTTGCAGAAGTGTAGGATTTCCTGGTGTGTCCACAGAGGTCTCAAGTGGAAAGCACTGCTACCAACAATTATGCAGAAGCTGAAAACATTTTTGGTACCTGATATTATTGTTGTAAATTTGGGTTCCAATGATATTGTGGAAAACAGCAGCCTACACATGGGGAATTGATTTTTAAGGGTTTGGGGATATTCAGAAATTGCTGCCAAACACTAAGATAATTTGGTCTGCAATTCTACCAAGGCGTGTATGGCGAGGGGCTGAATCATGGGCGGGAATTGAGATGCAGAAGAAAGCAAGCAAACCGGTACGGATTAAAATGGGTGTGCAAAAATGTGGGATTTGGAATTAAGCATGAAATAACAAGGAAGGATGAAGGGCTATTAAGGGATGATGGGGTACATCTTGTCAAATGTGGGAAATGATGTCTTCCTAAACACATTCCAAGAGGGCCTACAGTCATTTTTCAAGGGTAATGTGAAGATGTTTTACTGCCTTTGAAATGTGTGCTGTGACTGGCTTTTACTCTTTACAATAACGTTTAAGACAGAATATATATAGCTTATAGAAATTAACTTGTAAATGGGATGTGGTGGTGTCCTCGTATAGTCCTGTGCATAGTATTGTAGTAAACTGAATGTTTTTCGACTGTGTTAATGGAAATACTACCTAGTAATACTTTTTTTTGTTTGATTGAAATTTGTAAGAAGCTAGGTTCCGTTATTTTAAAATAGCTCACAAACTATATCATATTAAGTAATTGACAGTGTTAGAAACCCATTAAATATCTTTATAATGTCATGTGAATGTTCAGTTATTTTTATAGTTCAAAAACTATTCCATAACAAGTAACTGCCAATATTTGAAACTTATTAATAAAAAATACTTAATAATCAAACTTCACTTCAGTTGTAGATCATCACTTCATTCATTTATTGCAGTATCACAGTAAACTGGACGTTTGTTTTTCTGTTAGGGAAATGCTACCAATGAAGTAATATAGTTTGGTTGAAACTTGTAAGAAGTGTATTGGTTAAAAAAGTATAATTATTTTAAAACTGTACTATATTCATCATATATGTATATGACCTATGAAGAAATAGTGTTTGTTTTATGTTGCTGTAAAACTAGAGCTTTGATCAAAAGATTAATTTTTTTAAAACTCACACTAATCTCTTCAACTTAGAATCACACACATATCTGATGATTGGACTACAACTAGGGGAGATAATCCCCAGCCATTTTTTTATATTCTGTGACAATGGCACTAACAGCAGAGTTGCATGCTCGTATTTGGTTCAGACACAGCTCCACAACACCTTACCAAAGCAGACATCTGGATGATGGACGTAGCTTCTCATATCTTTGTGCTATGTTGTATGTGCTCCACTCAACAACGGATCAGTGAGTTGTGTATATGCATTACTCAATGTAAGTATGAGGCCACATACCAGGAACTACTCACCACAGTGATTGACAGGTGTAAGGTGCTGGTGTATCAACCTGATCTGACCTCCATCATCACAGACTTTCAGAAGGCAACGATCAATGCAGAGAACACATTTAGTGACCATGTACACACACAGGGATGTTTCTAGTTCTACCACATGACACAAGCTACCTGACCGAAGCTCCAAACCTTGGGTCTGACTACACTGTATAGACCCAACAAGGATGTGCGACATTTTGTTGGCATGTTGGATAAGCTGGCAGAGAGAACACTGAGACTAAATGACATTGGCCAGCCCCTCAAGAAGAGAGTTCGACACCATACCAAAACAGCTGCAGGAGCGTTTGGTCACAATGTGTAGCCATTACGTGGCTGGTGAAGTGTTTGAAAACCAAACTGAATGGCATAAGTACTGAATAAAATGTTTTTTTAACGAATATGTTTTAATGGGCTTTTTATTTTTTTCATATTAAAAGGGCAGATGTCCAGGGGGGCAAATAACATGAACAAGGTCAAAACACCAGGAACTGCAAACACATTTGTGTTATCATATTTATTAATAATATAAAGTAACCAAATACAACACATGGTTGCCATCAGATTACAATAATTAATTGTATTTTTATTTAATGATATACTGAACACATTTTAATTACTATTTACAACTAAACTTAGAAGAAAAAAGAAAAAAAAGAAAAAGGGGCTTACTGAAAATTGACCATATACGGCATCAGAAAAGAAAAAGAAATAAAACAAGGACAGACAGAGATAAAGACAGATAGATAGATTTGACCCTAACTCCACTCCAGAGAAGGCCGATGTGATCTCCCCTAATGGACTACCAGTAACAGTTCCTCCGCCTGGCTTGAATGCTGCATGACAGTGGTACCTCTATGACAAGATCAGAGATTTCTGCAGTGAAGAATTCTACATTCTGGAAGCTGTGGAATACCTTTCTGCCAGCTATTGTAGACCATGAGGCCTACTCATAAAAAAAAATTAAAAAAAAAAAAAAAAAAATTAAAAAAAAAAAGAAGAAAAAAATCTCCAGTGTTTCCCCAAACACTTCCTAATCCAAACGCACATAGTTTTATAATACCTCATTACGAATGTTTATATCACAAAAACATCATTGCATATTGATTCAAAATGGCTTCGCCTATAAAGAAAAGAAAGTATTTTGTTCATGTAAAAGATAATGTTTACAATGTATTCTGCATGTCTTGAGAAGCAGGAAGTAATATATTTCCATTTACATCAACCACATGGACTAAAATGACAATATGTACCAATAAATGATTGGAATTGACAGTGAGATTTCAAGCAATAATCTGGCTATGGCTTACTTGGTATTTCATTCACTGAAGAGGCATGCGAGAACTTTGGATATCATAAACCATGCTACCAGAATGAATGAATAAATGAATTAATGTTTAGTGACACACCAACATGAAAAATAAATTGGCTGTGTCTGTGGTCACAAAAACTCAATAACAGGGATCCAGCAGTAGCGTTTTGCCATCCGATGTGCATATGCAAGAAATAGGAATCTTGCATTACAACTGGATACAAGCAGATTAAAACCAATGACAAATTTTTGTTCACTTGCTAGCAGAACAATTACTGTGTTTACCGTAGTGCAAATCTACCTGAGGTTGTTAAATCAAAGAAACTGCAAAAACAAGAGGAGTCTGGTTGACGTGGATCATCGTTCTACCATAATATGGTAACTGCATCAAAAGACACATTACTGATATAGACACACATGTCAGTCTTGGGCCAAATACAGCAGGATCCAAAACAATTAGAATGCACTATTCAGTTGATTTTGTGCAACATATTCCTTCCGACCTTTTCAGCCAGACCCAGAGTATTTCTTGAAACCCAGAAAATACGGAATGTTTGTAATCTGTGAGGGATTACCCATGCAGATCAATTACCTGGTGGATGAAGCTGCCTCAAGCACGAAGGGATCTTCTGCTGTCATAAACTACCTGAACCACTGTTTCCCACACTATGGCCTTGGGGAAGATCACTATGATATGCACTGTGATAACTGTGCAGGTCAGAACAAAAACAAGTTTATGATGTGGTAGCTGGCTTGGCAGGTAATGTATGGTTATGATATCACAGATAAATAACACTGAACGTTCTGCTAACATCACACACCTAATTTGCTCCTGATTGGTGTTTTGGGTTATTGAAGCAACAATTCGGGAAAACAAAGAGTGTGCTCAGTCAAAGAATTACATCAAGTGTTGCGGGATAACACAGTGACAGGAGTCAAAGTTGCACAGTCCGTAATGATGAAACATGTTGAGCCATTGAGTTGTGTAAGAAAACAGCAGAATATCCATGCGCTTGGAGACAGAGTGAAGCTAGTTGCAGCACCTAGCACTAAAGAAACAGTCTACAAGAGACACATAGTTATTTGAAACATTGGTGTTTAACACGTTGACTTCCACTAAATAAAAAGGCAGTTTATCACATTTACAACCTTTTCAGTCCATTTTTGGACCTCAGATAAAAATATAAAAAAAGTCGGTAATTAATTTCTTTTTAAAATTACATCGATGTTGTTCATGTTTGCCAAGAAGAATACCAAATGAGTTATTGCTCTTGCCTGCATATTTAATGTAAAAATATTTATGTATTAAGGCATAAATCAAGTTATTATAGTAGCTATGGTAATGATAATATTTTGAAAATCCAGTCTATTGTGACAGCCAATCATAAACCAGTATTCTTTAGGCATAGGCGAGAAACAAACTATATTTTAAAAAATCGCCATCGGAAAAGACCAAGCAAATAGAAAATATTCTCAGATAATCTTTTAATCGCTTTTCAGAATTGACAAATTTAAATCGAATGTTTAAAGTATTGTTAATTATATTTTAGATTAAATTATTTACAGATGTTTAGTTAATTAGTCATTTAGGATTTTAAATAGATATGAATAAATAAAAAAAAGGAAATTATAAATGACGAATTTATATTTAATTTGTTTGCATTGTAGATTTAAGTAAGGACAAGGGTTTCAGTTGCAGAATTTACATTTTAGTGTATTAAAAAGTCTGTTTTAATCATTGTTAATGTATTATACTGGTGGTTAAGGTTTAGCTGAAACTGAAAATTTAACGAAAGGCTAAACTGAGAACAATGGTCAAGGTTAAAAATAGCAGAAATTTTGGCTTGAGAAAATTGTGTACATTTTAATTTCCATACATTTTATTTTACTTTGGTAGCAAATTATGTTTTAAAGAATGCTTTTTTTATGTAAACTGTTAATTCATATTGAGTAGGTATATAATACAGATTATTTGTAATACCTAATAATCCCATTTAATGCCAGGAAAATAGCTGTGGTAATAGTAAATAAAATTGCGCAATAGCTTAAGGGAAATAACTCTAGTCGACTGGTAAAGCGCAACACAAAGGAAATACACTCTAGTCATACATAAGGCACAGTACGAGCAAAAAATCAGTCTCTCCCATTCAGCAGCCATTGCGACAACTATTTTTCAAATCCAGTACCATCTTCAGTGAAAATATCATCTTTGATACCAATTATGCCTGGAAATCGAAAAAGGAATGGGGCTACCCAAGGAAATGGAGGGAGACCGAAGAGGAGGACCGTGCAACCAGCGCGATATGAGACGCAGCCAACCCAACTGAGAGAACAAAGGCGGACGCCGAGCGCAACGAGGGAAGAACTGACGGAGCCGACACAATTGACGGCACCGATGGAAGCGCCAGCGATCGACTTTGCGCTGGGTGGCAACAATGAGAGAGCAGTAGGCAGTGGTGAGTTGAATTGTTCACATAGTCCTACTACCGAACACTTTGAAATAATGGGTATTGATGTTTCGACTACGCTACCGGCGCCATTAGAAGTCACTAGCACGTTCGATGGTATAGGGGTACATATTCCACAAAAAATTTGGCAAAAGATTTGGGATGGGGAATATGTAGACTTGTGCTCATTGAACAAGTCTGGTCAGGAAATGGAAGCTAGTCAGGGCGAGCTGGTGTATGAGGGGGGAAGTTGGTAATTAAAAACAAAACAAAAGTTTTTTTTTTTAATTCGATTCATGCCTGGACTTCAGCATTCATGATTTTCATGAGTGTTCTGTTGGAAGGCATTCCCCAAGATACACAGAAGCTATTAAAATACATGAGGGATATAAGAATGTTAGCGGAGAGAAGTACTTCATGACCATGGTATGATGAGCAGTTTAGGATTGAAAAAGCTCGACACCCAGAAATTTCATGGGGGGTAATTGACAATGAGTTATGGCTTCTGTGCATGCCAGGAATAGGGGGTAGTAGACACGGGGGAATGAGTCAATCAATTACTAATGGCCAGTTCAACCAGTCCTTTCGTGCAGCCCAAGGGCCAAATCATGAAGGAAATGGTGCTAAAACAAGTTGGGGGTTTAATAAGGGAAAGTGTATGTTTGCCAGGTGCAAGTTCAGTCACATATGTGGAAAATGTGGAGGACAACATTCCTCTTTACAGAGTAGAACATAGGGTCAGTGTAGGTGACGAGTTAGGAAAATCCCCAATCCAAACTAATGCTCTGAACAAAGAATTAAGGGAATATCCTAAACAAATGGAAGCACAGGTTTTAATTGAAGGTTTTACTGAGGGTTTTAAATTACAGTATCAGGGCCCTAGAGTAGCAACAGAAGCGAGCAACTTAAAAAGTGTAATACAGGCTCCAGAAGTTCTTTGAAAAAAGATTGCTAAAGAAATTATAAAGGGCCATTTATAAACCGTTCATGAAAAAAACACAAAAAACTTGAGAATTCCTCCCTTGGGGTTGGTGCCAAAACCTGATTGGGATTTTAGAGTTATTCATCACCTTTCCTACACAGAGTTAAACTCAGTCAATGATCATATTGATCCAAATGTTTGTTCAGTACATTATGCCAGTATGGATGATGCAGTGCAAAAAATACAGATGTTAGGTCAAGCCCATAGGGCGGGCCCTCTTGGAGAAATCTGATATAAAATCTGCATTTAGGCTGCTGCAAGTACACCCAGGTGATTTTGATTTGTTAGGATTTAAAATGGATGGCAGATTTTACTATGACAAATGTTTACCCATGGGGGCATCAATCAGCTGTGCACTGTTTGAGAAGTTTTCCACTTTCATTCAATGGCATGTGGAAAGGCAGTGTGTGCATGACTCGCCAGTCGTGCTACATTACCTGGATGATTTTCTTTTTGGGGGCAGGGCAGAATCAAATGAATGTCAGTTGGTAATGGAAAGTTTTTGTAATACATGTTGCAAGTTAGGAATCCCAATAGCAGAAGAAAAAACTGAGGGCCCCAGTACAGTTTTAACTTTTCTCGGAATAGAAATAGACACGAAAAATATGATATTGCGATTACCAGTTAACAAATTACTAGAGTTACGGCATCTTATAGAAATTACTCAGCAGAAAAAGAAAACTACTTTAAAAACATTGCAGTCACTAATTGGGTCCTTGAACTTTGCGTGCCAAGTGGTAAGGCCGGGTCGGGCTTTTATTAGACGAATGATTGATGCCACAAGAGGAATTAATAAACCACACCACAATATCCGGGTTACTCAAGGTATGAAAGCAGACTTGGTCATGTGGTTGGAATTTCTAGAACATTACAATGGGGTTACGGTTATGCCAGACAGGTTCTGGTCCAGCAGTAACACCTTGGAATTCTTTACTGATAGTGCAGGTGGGGTGGAAAGAGGGTTCGGGGTGTACTTCCAAGGGGACTGGGCATATGGGTTATGGCCATTAGAGTGGTGCAATTCAGGTTTGCTAAGAAATATAACTTTTTTAGAACTATTTCCAGTAGTAGTTGCATTAACCATTTGGGGGAAATGGCTTAAGAACAAAAAAGTAGTGTTTCACATTGACAACGAGGCTGTAGTGGTGGTAGTCAATAAGAAAACATCTAAGTGTCATTTGGTAATGTCATTATTAAGAAAACTAGTTTTAATAGCTTTAAAACAGAACATTTTGATAAAAGCCGAACACATTCCAGGTAAGCAGAATTTAATAGCAGACGCCATTTCTCGTTGTCAGTGGGAGAAGTTCCGGAAACTAGCACCAGATTCAACATTGAATGCCACCAAGATACCCCCACAAGTATGGCAGTTTTGACAGCAGAAGCAGATAGGTTGATAAAAAACTCTTTGGCAAGTCAGACATGGAAAACTTACAAAACGGCCGAAATACAGTTAGATAAATTTAGACTGCAATTTGGATTGCCTCCACTATGGCCTGTGCCGGTGGACCACTTAGTCCATTTTATTGCCTTTCTTTCATTACAGCAATTAACCCTGTCTATAGTTAAAACGTATATTAGTGGGATAAGTAATTGGCATAGACTAAAGGGACAAGGGGACCCAACAAAGCACTTTGTCATTTCAAAACTACTTGAAGGATTTAGTAGGGGAAATGTTAGACATGATGCACGCAATCCTATCACTTTATCAGTTTTAGAAAAGATTGTGACAGCATCATCACATGTTTGCTCATCTCAGTTTGAGGCAGGCTTATTTGCAGCAGCATTCAAGTTGGCCTTTTTTTTATTTCTTACGGGTAGGGCAATTGGGGTACAAGATGTTACTTTCATGTTTAGGTCCCAAGAACAACAGCCCTATCAACTAAAACTTAAAATAAGAAAGTCTAAGAATGATCAAAGGGGTAAGGGTCATTTACTGTATCTGGACAGATTCACAGACGAGAATATCAGCCCAGTGCTAGGGGTATACAAATATTTGTAGTCACGCTGTAAGTCGGGCTCGACCCAGCTTCTAACTCATTACAATGGTAAACCATTAACCAGATATCAACTTAACTCTGCCCTCAAACGGATATTACAATTCATAAATATTAAAAGTAAATGTTATAAATCGCATAACTTCAGAATAGGTGCAGCAACAGAAGCTGCAGCTAGAGGAGTACCAGACAATACAATTAAACAATGGGGAAGGTGGAGATCAGGGGCTTACAGCAGGTATATTCGGCTACCACCAAAAAAAATTTGGGGTCACATTACTGATTTAGGTAGGCATGAAGTGTGGATAATTGGATCTTCAATTGTTCACTGGGCTGGTATCCAGGCACATGCAAGGTAACCTAGGTCTGCATCAGGCAGGTATACGGGTCAAATGGTACGGGAACAGGGGAATGCGATGGTCGCAGCTAGACAGTTTTATTTCAGAAAAATTGAAATATCAGCCCCCACCTAATACCGTCATTCTGCAACTTGATTCCAATGACATGGTGACGACAAAAAATAACATTTTAATTCAGGATATTACTTCTGTTCTGCGTCTGAAAGTGCTGCTCCCCTCTGTGAGGATCATTTGGTCAAACATGCTGCCTCGCCTCTACTGGCATGGAGCAAAACATCTGAAACAGGTAGACAAGGCTGGGAAAAGGGTGAACAGTGCAGTCAGTCAGTGGTCCTAGCAGAGGGGGGAGGAATTATTGGGCACCCTGCAGTGGTTGTGGGAAATCTAGACATGTATAGACATGATGAAGTGCACTTATCAGATAAGGGAAATATGGTGTACCTGGAAGAAATTTTTATATTAAGAGGTTTAATGTTTATAAAAGTTTCTGATTACAGTGTAAATGGCCAACTAGAGTTACTTTATTATGGAGTTATAATGTTCTGTTTGCAATGTTTTCTGTGGAAATTTGATTTGATAAATATACATGCCAACATTGTAAGCATTGTTCTGCATCATCTGAAATGTGACAAAACTATAAGCATTGAAATGCTATATATTCAGTCTAATAAAGTGTTTTTGGTTGGGTTTTTTAGGGTTTTAAAATGAACAGAACAGAGTTCAACAGTCACAACATTGTACACACAATTCCTTGAGGTTGGTCTTAAGCAGTAAACATTAGTAGGACAAAGGTAATAAATGCAATATGGTTACCTATCAGGGTAAGCTGATGAAAAATTATACCTTTTTTTTGTGCTAAGATTGGATACTGTTTTTTTTAAGAAAATGCAGTGGTAGCACTGGAAGTGTATATATCACATGTATATATGTACTGTAGGCTGGTAGGTAGATATGTTGGTATGTATGTATGTACTGTAGGTAAGTAGGTAGGTATGAAGTGTATATATCATATGTATGTATATATGTACTGTAGGTAGGTAGGTAGGAAGGTATGTTAGTATGTATATATGTACTGTAGGTTGGTGGGTAGATAGGTAGGTAGGAAGTGTATATGTCATGTATATATGTACTGTAGATAGGTAGGTATGTAGGTAGGTAGGTTGGTATTTATTATGTATGTATGTATGTTGGTATGTATGTACTGTAGGTAAGTAGGTAGCAGGGGTGGAGGAAAAACAAAATTGTCAACCAGTCCCAACAAATTTTGTAATACTCCCTCCCCCCCCCACAGACAAAATATCAACAACAAACAAA
>JAUTBW010132466.1:0-14058 GCA_032361425.1 Peltospira smaragdina | reverse complement strand
GTAGTAGTAGTAGTAGTAGTAGTAGTAGTAGTAGTAGTAGTAGTAGTAGTAGTAGTAGTAGTAGTAGTAGTATTTTTGTTGTTGTTGTTATTAATTTTAAACATACACATATATATATAACCTACTGCTGCCTTTCACCTTTCTTGCCTTTTTTAATAAAAAATTTTTTTCATATATATCTTTAGCAAAGTTATCAGTAAAAAGTGTTGATTATATTGCTCTAGATATCTGAAAATATTTGATGTAGAAAATTCAGAATGTACTGAAAAAATCAACACTGTTCAAATACAAAATAAATGGTATTTAACTATTTCTGAATACCAATGTAGCCTTTGACAAAATTGTAAATAAAATACTAATATCATTTTCTATGCTGACTGAAACGATAGTAAATTTTTTTAAAAAATTGACATAATATGTCATATACATTGGTACATATTGACTAATATATGAAATATACTACTAGTAAATTGTCTGTGATGCGTGAACCCATGTAAACATCCCCCATCATCATTTAGTTTCTTCTTTCTTTTTTTTTTCTTTAAAAAAATAATAATCTCAGGTTTTTATTTTTAAATTTCAGTGATGCAGGTTAAGTAAAAAGCTTGAATAGAGAAATGTATATTGAATTTAAATGACAAAAATATATCTATAATGAAAAAGTAAATGTCTGTACAAGGCCGAGTCTAAGAGATGTTAAAGGAACAGTCATGATTGCTTTCATGATCTACTATTAAGTGTTTCTGTAACTTCTTCAGGAGGAGGTCACAAACCAGTCTAAGCTGTCATTCTCAAGTGGTTGATAGGTACTGGGTTCAGTCCCCAATGCTGGATCTGAACTTTAGCAAGTTATTATGGTAATAATACATATTTGTAATTTAATGACATGCTTAACACATTTTTATTAACAGCATTAGATATATTTTAATTAGAAAAATCCTTAGTGGCTCACTGACAGGGACCGATTTCAGATCAAGCATGTGTCATATGGACACTTTCACCACAGGGCTGTTAAGATAACAGTTCTTAAACACCTAATGGGTATATGTAAGACCATACACCCTCGTCTCTTTAAATAATAGTTTTACTAAAATCTCCTTACAACATTATTGCTATGTTGGACAGGTAACTCAGATCCATATATCCATGTATGTCTGTGATGACATGCATTCATGAATCACAGTAATGGCCTTATGCCTGCAACAGTAAGTCTGTATGATGTTGTTGTTTCACATCCCTCTACTGTTTCCTTTTCAGACTGAGTTATTAGGATCTTAGATGGGTGGCTTTAAGATCATTGCACCTTTTTCTTTCATTATCTTCTAATATGTAATCACTGGTCCACTGACCTGGACAAATAGTACATATAGACTATACAATATAGACTGCGTACTTGAAACCTTTTGTGCATGTAATTACCAAAGTAATTATAGACATCAGAAGGAAGAAAAAAATCTATAACTTTATAGTAGTAGTAGTAATAATAATAATAATAATAATAATCATCATCATAATCATAATAATAATCATAATAATCATCATCATCATCATAATCATAATAATAATAATTAAAACAAAAAAAATAAATAATAATAATAATAATATTAAATAATAATAATAATAATAATAATAATAATAATAACAATAATAATAATATTGAAATAATAATAATAATAATAATAATAATAATAATAATAATAATAATAATAATAATAATAATAATAATAATAATAATACATGTATTTGGTAATGCACTTAACCTGGATTTTTTATAACCTTGGTGGGAATTGATCTTAGACTTAATGAGCATGATGCAGATGCTTACACCACTGATAAATGTATTTTTGACCCCCAAAATCTAATTTGCCAGAAGAATAGGATAAATATTGAGGAAACAAGTGAGAAAATACAGGGAGGTCATTTTAAAGGCAGGGGCTAAGAAAAATGTTAGCCCAGCATATTATGAACACATGTTTAGTTGTGTGGAGCCCCCCTCTATATCTGCACCTGTTACTTCCATGGACAGATGGTCTTCCTGCCTACTAGCTGTGCCATATTGGGTTATGCTGAAAGGAAGTTACAGGTCTTGCCAATATCAGCTGACTGCACAGTTGATGTACGTCTATTATCTCTCATAAAATGTTTTTACACCACTTTTAGGTTTCACTTATCATGCACATTAAATATGGTGCTGGTAGAACCAGTATCTTGTCAGAAACTACCACATGCCCTTTTGATATAAAATTACAGTTAAGAGTTTGTCTTAAGAACTGTGGGAGAGATATTGAAGAATTTTGATGCTGTGTGTGTGCTGTGTGCGTGTATGTTTGTGTGTGTGTGTGCGTGTGTGTGTGTGTGTGTGAGAGAGAGAGAGAGAGAGAAATAATGGCATATGAAGAAATTGTTATATCTAATAAAAAAATTAATCTATAAAAATAACCATTTTCAATTCAGTTGAAGTTTACAACATAACATTCACTATCTAAATGGATATATGGAGCACATACAAATCATAGATAATAAACCAGCTGTTATTAGATATTTTAAAATAAAATGCATCTAACAGAGTAAATTTTGCATTTTAAACAGCTTTGGGAAAAATATTTATATAAAAAAAAAAGTTAATCTGTGATGTAAAACATATTCTCTGCACAAATAACATGCTATGAAATTTGTAAATTTCGACAAGCCTGCTAAACCTGCATTAATTTGTCTTAGGTGTCTAATACATCATTATATTTCTCATCTGTCATATGCAGTCCACCATTGTTTGACAGAGGGCTGCCTCCCATATATATATATATATATATTGTGTAACAGATGCTATAGTTATTTTATCAGCCATATGATGGATAGAATGTTCAGCATTTTGAAAGCATATCCTTATGGAGATTTAACTTTAAAGCAGCTACATGCAGCTGCATCTGCCTTCACCTTGTTACTGGCACTAAAATCATATTGAATGACGGCCAAGAAGTCACACCCAGAGCTAAGTCAGCTGATTTCCCCCCACTTGAGCTATGCAGCCTTTTGTATCATTATCCCCATTTGTGGAGAAAAATGTCACACTTGTAGACACATGTACCACTACACCATTCAGCATCCACAAAAGCTGGAAGAATGTGAGCGCTCATGACAGTAACACATTCAAACTATTACAGCATTTTCATCACAATTACAATGCATTTGTACTCACCTCGTTTCTTGAAATAGATCAAACGTATTCATAGCCTCTTTTTTTTTTTTTTTTAATATGAAGTGTGAGGAATGCATTCACTGTAATTCTCAAATGACAGCCATACTTATAAGGCCTATTTATACAGCCGGGTTAATGTCAAGTTGGCATTCAGCAAGAGAGAGACACACAGTATGAGAGACACGGTGAAGAGACACAGAGCAGTAGTGGAGTGCTGGGGGTCTAACTACACTGCCATTCACTACAGAGAATACTGGACATGCAATTATTGGAAATACCACCAGACTTGGATATATTGTAATGACATTATTTATGCACTTTTAGTACAAGGGGAAATGCCCTACCCTAACTGTCTGTGCCCGAGGGAGATTTGTAGTTTTGTTTGTTTCATGCAAGTAGTAAAGGTTGTCTTGTGTCAGCTCCATTCCTAGTAATTTTATTGCAGATCAATTCCTGACTGCAACCGCTTGCAGAAATTGCTTCTGTCTGATGTGCTTTTCCAGTTTCCATGGAAACGTAATCTCCCAGTGAGCTGGCCCATATGTTAATGATGAAGGCAGGAGAAACCATTATGTCTGAGATTCTGGGCCAGCCCCATGATTTGCATAATATACTACACATGGCCCCTGGCCAGATCATGGTAGACTTTACTGTGGTTATTTCCTGTAAAGCACATACTACACACTAGTACTGGTATGTAAATTAACCTTGTCTTTGGCTCCCCCTCTCCTCTATTTCTTGAAACAAGAACTAGCTTAACATAAAAAAAAATAATTAAGGTGCTTCTTAAAAACAGTTTTCAAAACTATTTTTTAACTTCATGTACTTAGTTTTATTATCATTTGTATGCGTGTGCATGTGCATGTATGTATGTATGTATGTATGTATGTATGTATGTATGTATGTATGTATGTATGTATGTATGTATATTTAATTTTATGTAATATAGGGACTTCAACATTAGTTAACATCATTAGAACTTCACAAAACTTGCAATGAACTTCTAATTTCAAACATATCCTAACCTAGTATAAAATTGCACATACAAGAAGCAGTTGTGGAGTACTGGCTGGAGCAAGAAATAACTCCATTTTCGTACCAGGTGGAATCAGACTAACAGCCCAGCACTCCATGAGTAAATGTTCTACCACTGGGCTATATTCAGCTCCATCCCACAGACAGGATAGCACATACCACAGCCATTGTGGAGTACTGGCTTGAGGAAAAAATTGCTTTATAAATCTACCAGGTGAAATCGATCTGACATCATGAATTATATCTGGCTCCAAACTCTATCATGCTTTTCAGTGATAATGCTTTTCAGTGCACCTGTAGTTAACATGGACTCAGTCTAGTGGTAACACTCTTTATTAAGGTAATATATAATACCCAGTGGGAAAACAAGAGTGATGTATTTCTTTTATCTTAGTCCTAAAAGATTATGTTTTGATTACGAAATTGTTTTTCTTTAACTAGATTAACCTGCAGGCTTTTAAACCTGTTCACCTGTCAACTGAAAATTCTTCTCTGCTGTTCTGTATTGACTGACAAAGTATGATACCAGTTTATAGTGTGACCTTTTTACCGTAACCTCTACTTGTTATATAATATTCATACAATAAATCACATTCCAAGGAGGAGGATGTTGTTTTGTATATTTGTGGGTGGGTTTTCACAGTTTTTGTGTTTTTTTATTTGTTGTGTGGGGGTTGGAGGTGAGGGGGTAGTGGGGAGTGGGGGTATGGATTGTGATTGTTTTAAAAGAAAAGGATTGCATACAACAGTTACATAGGGGGCACCTCGATAGACTAGTGGTAAAAGTGCCCACCTGACACATGACTGATCTGAGATTGATTCCTGTCAGATAGCCATTAGGAATTTTTTAAAATTAAAATGTTTCAAAAGCTGATATATCCATTAACAAAAGTGTGTTGAGTGCATCGTTAAATAAATAATAATAATAATGGTACACAGGGTTCAACGTTAACTTTTTTAATCATTAAACTAGTGGACTAGTAGGTCTTAGAATGTATTAAACCTGACCCAGTATCAACTAGACCGAACTGTTGAATGACAAATATACCCCTATAGAACTTCTCTTTTTAAAAAAAACACACAAAAAAAAACCCCACCCAATTCATATTGCATATACGTAATTATATAGTATAACCACAATATGAAAACACGGAATCGACCAAGCTGTGACGAACATCGGCTTCAGAAAAACGTCTCAAACGTTTAGCACTGTCTGTTTATAGAATCAGGGATTTTCGTGTCTTTAGTTTAATATTTTATCAATCCTATGGTTTTAAAGGGAAATGTGGATGAAAAAGGGAAATATTGTTTCTATTATTATTGAATGGCAAATTAATTCACCATTAATAAATTATCAACACGAGAAACTCTTACGACTAGACCAAACCCGCTGTTTACTAGTTAATGTCATTCGGACATGCCTTAATGTCAAACCCTGGTACATATGAATAAAATAAAATCATAGTTTTGCATACACTTGCAGATATAATCATACACTACTGTTTGAGAAAAAATATATTTTGAAAGCCAAAATTTTAAAAAATGTGAAATTTGAAAATTCATAACTAATAAAAAAGAGTTCTTGTTTCTTCGAAGATCTTCTTTTTCTTCTATTTAAACACAGACACTGTCAGCTGTTATATTCATTATTTTCCTTACCCCAGAATAATTAATGCATGGCACCACTACCCAGTCTCATAACTGGCCCTTGCTAGAATGTTCTGTAAAATTCATCATATTGAGAAATGAGCCAGCTGTCCAATAACCGTCATAATGAGTGTACAGGTATTTACATATATGCAAAGGTAACTGATTGGTAATGAGTGACACAAGGCAGACGCTGCCCATATGCTGTAAGTCCGAAATTACTCTCACCAACAGTTACATCAACACAGCTGGCTGCTGCTTCTGTGTGTGAGCTGTCAGCAGGTATACTGAGCTCCAGAGAAAGGCACTGACCAGTTTTAACAGTTGTTGATATTACATGTGAAAGCAACATGGTAGATTCTTGTAACAGTGATAATGATGAAGTTGTATAAAAAACACACAGTATTAAAAAGCTATTTAATAAGACACAAAGAAATTATTTTATTTTAGACTCACAGGTCTTCGTTAGAAAAAGTAATTAACAAATACAGTTATTGTCATTATCATGATGCTATTATGATGTTTTTATTTAACAATGTACTCAACACATTTGATCTTTGGTTATATAGCATCAGACATAGTTAAGGACCATTATAATAGTGTACAAGGAAACCTACTACTGCCACATGGGCTACTAGTTCCACTGTTTCCAGCATTGGTTGCATTATAATAGTGTACAAGGAAACCTACTACTGCCACATGGGCTACTAGTTCCACTCTTTCCAGCATTGGTTGGAATGTGACCTAGCCCATTTTCAAACTAGAGTAGTATTGCCATAAAATCATATAAACTGGGTTTTTTTATAACATATGATGTTGCATTTTAAATGGTCCTCTGCATATCTGTCCATGCCTTCATTATTATAACTTGTGTCTGTGTCCAATTTGAACCAAAGGAGAAGAAGGGCCTGGGGGTTTGCTACAAAATTATATAAATTTATTCCTTCACAAGATCTGAAGTTGCATTTCCTGTGGATCTTGGTGTATCTATCCAAGACCTCCAGTGTCATAACTTGGTGTCAGTGTCCAGGTTGAAGAACTGGAGGGCCTGTGGGTTTGCCAGGGTGTGTGAAACCTGATGCCACAGGACTGGGGATGTTAGAGGAAGATGGTGCAAGTTACTGCAGAATTCTAATCACTCTTCTCTGCTGATTGACCATCAAAACATCTGTGCTGTCTGTCAGGGGGCCTTGTTTGGGTTTAGTCTTGAAGGCAAAAGAAAATGATTGATTAAAGATTGATATTTGATAATAGTTGCTAAGTTTTCTTCTTGGGTTGCTATGTGTTTGGTTTCTCACATAAGAAACTCAATGTTGTGAAATTTCGCATCATAGGCTGGTTTGATTTTTCTTTCGAGGAAAGTAATGACATTAAAATCCATTTTAGGTATACAACTTTTGGAAAAGAGAACTGTAAGCTAAAAAGTAGAAATTACATTCAGGGTTAAATGAAATATCTATTGGAAGCTAAATTAATAGAGTATAATTATTTTATACCATGTTAGTAACAAAAACTGAACACTGGTAAAAATTAATGATGTCATCAAAAGCAATATCAAAATGTATATCCCTTTAGAAAGATAAAAACAATAACATTGCCATACATTTTAATAGTGAAATGATATTCTGGCATATAATTTGTTTTATAATTTTTTATTATTTCTTTTCCCTGAATAGTTTTGCACTAAATAGCTACCATAAAACCAATTAAAAAACCAACAGTAGTGATATGTATACTATTTCTGTATTATAAGAGTGAGAGATAATTTATAGACATATGACACATTCATATATCTTGAAGAAAGATACTTCACCTCAGTGTGAGCATTTTGGTGGAATGCAGTCAGTCATCTGGCTGAAAAAAAGAAAGATGTACTTGGCAAAAGTGATATGGGGGAGCTCTTTAAAATCTATCCTGAATTAATATTGAGGTTTTTGAAAGAATCTTGTTTTTATGGTAAATTTTAAACATCAAAATTGTGCAATAAAAGAATCTGTATAGCACATGCAATCTGGACTGGAACTTTTATAAGGGGAATCCCCTTTTTGGTTTTAATATTATTACATCATGTAAATTACAAATGACGTCAAATCTGCTTTCAAACTTAACAGTCTATGACAGCATTTACCCACACACATTAAAGATGCATGAAACATCTTTTGATGTTTAGAAGAAATATTAAAAATGTAAATAAAAATAAAAGGTATGTAATAAAACAGAACTTCACTTGCGTTATATTTTATTCCTATTTATCGCACTCGTTTATTTTGCCCAAGAATATACTTGCACAAAATAAACTTGTGCAATAAATAGGAATACAAAATAACGTAAGTGAAGTTTTATATATTTATAACATTCAAACTCTAGATTGTGTATCCTAGAGCCAGTTTACCCATGGGTTACTTCTAACATTATGTATGTTTTACCATAATATTAATAGCAAAGAATGAAGGATGTATCTGTTCACACTATTTTCTAGCACTAATGTTTCCTGACTTTATCATATCTTGCTGGGGAATGACTGTGTAGGAGACTTTAAATAGAATTACCATTACATCGCTGTGGTCTTGATTCTAACTTCAAAAGATGCACACTTCATGGGGCTTCTTTCCAACATTTCGCAGATGGCATGTAATTTATTTTCAGTTAAAGGAGTAATTGTATGTAAGTGCAGTATGTTGTTAAAAATGATAAAAACTAATTATTTAACAACATATTCAAGGCATTTATGCCAGTGGTTATACTGATGGCAGAAATAATTTTATTAGAGAAAAAATGTGGCTCACTGATGAGAATCAATCTCAGACGAACAACATATCAAGTGGTCTCTTGCACCACTTGGATGCTAATGCTCATTCCAGCCAGTCCTCCACAGCTTGTGTAACAAGGGCCATGGTGTTTGGGATCCAGTCTGAGAAAATCTCTTGCTGCCAATTTGAAATATAACCCATGTGTTGGTAGCAGGTTTCTTGTCTCGTTATCAAACCAGTGCTTAACCATATGTCTGATGTCATATAACTGTGTTGAGTGCATAAAAAATAAAACCTTTCTATTCCTCTGTCTCAAAGTAATGATAATAAATTCAAATGTCATCTAATCTCAAAATATAGTATGGATAATAAAATTATACCTCTTCAAATAATGCATAATTACAACAGCTTTTATATTGGTACCTGTAATAAGCTTATCATGACTTTACTATTTTTTTAAAATACAGTTACATGTGCATATATTGTGCATATATCTATGTAATTATACAGGCTTCTTATTTCATTATCAGTTTGCAACATCCCCAAACTGGCCTCTCAGTCCTGTCTGACAGCTGGTCCTGCAGAGATTAACCTCTATCTACCCCATATGGTCATGTCTGATCCCTCCCCTAGTTCATGTCCAAACATGGTAACAACCCCCCCCCCTCCCTCTTGGCTCCACCCCTGGGCAGTTCCCAGCCTGATTTAAAAGTCCATGTGATAAGGTAAACTTGGGTTACAAAAGCTTATCTGTGGAGGTGCTAATAGAATTAAGGGGAACATGTATCCAGTGGGTCTTGGGCTTCTGCTTAATTAGGCTAAATAGTCAAGGATGAAATTCCAGTCTCTGATGATGGACTGGACCAGGCTGGTGTGATGTAATATTTAATAAGACCCAGAGCTGTAATTAAGAACAAGACTTACTAACTTGAAGTATGCATGTTTAATGTATACTCAAAAGTAATATTAATATATATATTTTATAATGATTGAACTTTTCTTCAAAGAGTTCTTTTTTTTTTTTTAGGTAATAAATATTTAAAGCTGTTTTATTAAAATAATTTTGTTAAGAAAAAAAATAAAATTGAAACAGGTATATATGTACAAGGTGAAACTCAAAAGAAAACTGTCTAAAAGATACTATCAAAACTGGAAACACTTGTGGTTCCTAGAGAATCATAATTGACAGGTTTCATTGTACACATGAGTATGACTATAGAGTTATATTAATTCAATAGCTAAGTTATCTTTAGTATTTAAGAAATAACTTTTTAAGTTACTGTAAACTAATAGTATTATTTCACCATTCCAAATAGCATTTATATAATTTACATTTTCAAAGCTTCACCCTTTTATTTTCCCTTCAGAATTTATTAGTAAATCAGTCAGCAACATACTGTGTAACAATAATATAACATTATTTTATTGGCATTGAAGAGCAGTTTTATGTCTAAGGTTTCCTGGGTTTGCCCTTTGAAGTTGTATGGTGAAGCATTAAGGACTGGCTTCTCCAGCAGGTATGTGCTATCCATCAGTTAAGGCTGGGGCTGAAAGATGATGATGGATAGACCAGAGTCCTGGGTCTGGATTTAAATAGCTGGGAGGCTGGCTAACAGTACTCTTATCACTTCTCACTCCTCTCCACAGACAACTGATAAGTATAGAAGTCTCAAATTGTCCTACCTGCCCCCAGTGTTTTACTAAACTGGAATCGCTCAATTCATTAGCTTCTGTCATTGATTTTATTGGTCCGAGTTAGATTATTATTATTATTATTATTATTATTATTATTATTATTATTATTATTATTATTTATTTATTTATTTATTTATTTATTTATTTATTTATTTTCTTATTTATTTATTTATTTTCTTATTTATTTAAAAATGTTTATATGTAACAATTATGAACAGTTGCTGAAAGTGCCATTAAATAAATAAGTAAATAAAATAAATAGTAAAGCACACACCAAGATAGTTGTTTTCAGATCACACCCATAGTTTTGTTGAGTTCCAATAGTAATCCTAATAAACAACAAGGAAATCCTCAAAACTTCTTGAGTTTGTGAAGGATATGTGGAAATGTTTGCTACACAGTAGTTAACAATTTGTGTTATTTCTGTCTGATGTCTTTTATTTTTGTGAATAGACAGGTGTTGTTGAATAGACAGGTGGTGTTAATTGTCTTACAGATGTTTCTGAGGTGCCAGTAGATTTGTGTTGAAGATCATGTATACCTTAACACCTGACTTGGATAATCAAGACAGTACTATTTACACTCATACAGTTTACAAACTTTAGGAAACATCAATAACACTTTTGAGGGTAAAGACACCAAAAACCAATAACCAGTGGAGTTCATATGTTATTATTTGATGATTTACAATTAATTTGGAATTAGATGTAAGGCATCATGTTCTATGATGATAACTATTATTATTATCAATGACCAAATTGTAAGGACTAAATTCTAGTAAACCCTTGTCCAGAACAAATCTGCATTTTTTTTAAAAAGAGAATTCTGGTTTACTGAGCATTTATTAGAATAGTTCTATAGGTGTTTGCACTTGAAAAAAATCAGTATAGGTATATGAATTATGTCCAGCTTTATGAAAATTCAAATTTAATAAGCATGTGGTTTATGGTGGTTTTGCTGTACAATCAAGTTATGGTTATCAGTATACAATCTTACAGAGCAAAGTAAGGGAGATCAAGCTAAGAGTTCTCCTTTGTTTCAGTGCACTTATTCAATGATGAAAGTGACCACCTCACACACTGTCAATCAGTGAACCATTAGGGAATTTTCTAAAATGTTTTCTAAAAAAGGTGATATGCTGATTCCTAGAAATGTTTTACATGTCCATCATTAATAATAATAATAATTTTTAAAAATCATTTAATGACACACTCAACACATTTTTATTAACAGTTATATCAGCATCAGAAACATTTTAATTGGAAAAAAAAAATAGTGGTTAACTGACAGGGATAGATCTCAGATCCATAGCATGTCAGGCAGGCATGTTCACCCTAGGTTATCAAGGCATCCTTGCTTTTTTTTCTCAATGCACCTAGTGGTGAAAGTGAACCACTAGGGATTTTTCTCAAATATTTCCAACACCAATTCAAAGGTTACTAAAAATGTGTTTAAAACATCATTAAAGATATATTTATTGTTTGTTTAAATAAAGATTAATAGATTTTCTCTAATATTTCCAACACCAATACAAAGAATACTAAAAAAGTGTTTAGAACATCATTAAAGATATATTTATTGCTTGTTTAAATAAATATTAATAGATTTTCTCTAATATTTCCAACACCAATACAAAGGTTACTAAAAATGTGTTTAAAACATCATTAAAGATATATTTATTGTTTGTTCAAATAAAGATTAATTTATTTATTGTTCTTGTGTTGCAGTGCGATGCGCATCCTGCTGTCAAAGCTGCCGCGGCCGTGGATCGTGGACGAGAAGAAGGACGACGGCTACACGGCGCTGCACCTCGCTGCACTCAACAACCACGTCGAGGTGGCCGAGCTTCTCGTGCACCAGGTAGTGGATTGGTTTAAGAATTGAGAATAATGAGAACAATTATTTTTTAAATAAGAAATGTACTTTCAAATGGTGAATTATTTTATTGAAATGATGCCATATCTTCTGCTTTTAATAGTAAAACAAAGACACATATGTAAATATGTTGTTCTTTTTTTTTTTCTTTTTTCTTTTTTCTTTTCTTTTTTTTTTAAACCATTGAATACTGTAGTAAAACAACCAATTTGTATAGACTTTTAGCCCATTTTTAATAATTACCTTGATTTATATTTTTAAAAAAACAAAAAAAAAAAAACCCCAGCTAAACAGAACCTTTGTTGTTAGACTACCTAATCTACATTCTGTCTATTACTGATAAAAAAACAAACAAAAAACCTTCAGCATAAACTAAATTGATATTGGTGATCAGCCAAGATTCTGTGTTCTTGTTTCTTTTCTTTCTGTTGACTAAGCAGTTTTTCTTTTTTAAGTGAAGTACCTATTTTAGTTGTAGTAGAACACTAATGTTCACAGAAATCTTACTTAATTTAGATGTTATTTTTGTACATTGTAATAGTTAAATAGTTACAGCCATTATCATCTTCTTTTTCTTTGTTATTGTCAACACTTAATGGACAATTATCAATATATACAGGATTTGAATATGAAAAAGTGTTGACTAAAGAAAATATACAAATCTGAATATGTTAACAAGGTATACATTTCAATTAGGTGTAAGGCCACTACACCCTCTTCTCACCCAGCTCACTGACGCATGGTTGATACATGATCATTATTAGTCAACCAGTATACAAATTTATCATTATTGTTTTTTGCTGCTCATAACTGTTAATAAAAAAAAAAAAAATAAAAAAAAAAAATAAATTGAGTGTGTTCTTGAGTAAATGATAACAGTAGTAACAGTAGTAGTAATTATGTTATGATGACAACAATGATGATGATGATGATGATGATACATCAGCCATTGTTTTTGTTAGTGTTGTCATATTTCATGTATATTTTAAAGTTTGCATGTATCTGCCTACTGTAAAACATTTTGAAAGCCCTCAGAAGTTCTTTGATGTCACAACTATGGGAATAAAACTCACTGTAGGTGAAAGCTGGTACTGTAATAGAAACCCAGAATGATGGTTTTACCAATTCATTGCTGAGGCCATTCATTACCAAGACTGTGATTGACCGACAAACTATTGACGACCAGTCCAACCAGTATTAATGAATCTTAACTAATTTGAGTGAAGCCATATCAGTTTTAATCAAAATCGGCTGTTCTGCAGAAGTCTCATTATTTCACTCAGGCCTGCATATTTTCCATGAGTCTAGCTGTTCTGTTAGGTGGTTTATTCACATAATTTGTATCACATATTTAGAAACCTTTATATTGTTTCAAAATAAAACAAACAGAATATGTACTTACAAAGTGTGATTCTTTACAATTAAAAAAAAAAAAAAAAATCACAAGTGGTACAGATACTACTAAGCAAAATCTCTGTCCATCCATTCATATGTGTATTCCTTGAGTACAAGCATTCATCTGTCAATGCATATATATCTTCAAACTCCATCATCTGTCGATCAATCCTTCCATTTACTCAAGCATTCATCAGTTGATTCATTTATCTATCCATTCCATTTAATCAGCCACTGATGTATGTGTCCACAAAAACCAACTTTAATCTTTGCTGAAAACTGAAGCTCATTACCCTGCAGTATTATGTATTATTGCTTTGTATTGATTTTTGTTTGCAGTGTTGTTTTTGTTTATCGGTAAGTGTATTGTTTTATTCCAGGGCAAGGCCAACATGGACATTCAGAATGTCAACCTCCAGACTCCCCTGCACCTGGCGGTTGAGAGACAACACACACAGATAGTGA
>JAUTBW010132355.1:0-14063 GCA_032361425.1 Peltospira smaragdina | reverse complement strand
ATTTACTGTATGCTATGTCGAATGTCCCAGTTGATTTCTGGAATGTGGGGGTGCAAGTAGAAAATGTACACATAGCATACAATAATGTATTATCATACTACATAGCTATAAATATTAATTAACTATTACAAATGCTAATATATTATTTGATAAATAATCAAAATTCCTGTAGTCATGAGATTATAATAATAATTTTTGCGTGTTATATCTGGTAATAAATATTATCTTAAGCACCATTATAAAAAAATGAAACACTCAGAGCAGGTTGTCGTGCTCTACTTAATTTCTATGTTCGGATTACATGTAACGCCTCAATTACAGAGTAAAACATTTTTATTTAAAATTGTTTTAACAACAAAATTTACGATTTGTTTATTGTCACAGCAGTGTAACAAGCACGATCAAGCCTGCCAGTCTACGATAGCATAGACCTAACATCGTCCAGTCTTCAACGCATGCGCAGTGTTTAATCAGTTGTGCTTAACAAACTACTAATTAGTTCTTGAATATTAACATTAATTATTACTTAATTAAAGCTATAGCAACAAAAGTTACCTAGATTCTGACTCTTGTTAAAATAGATTTGACGAATACATTTTCAAATTAGCAAAATAATTTGGAGGTTGGCAAATTTTTTGGCAAAAGCAAATAGGAACCCAGGGCTGGCCCTGCATAGAACTATGACAGGTGACTGAAAACCCACAATACAGTTGCCTGTCTGCCAAATGAAGTTTTTGTATGTTTTTTAGAAAATATTTGAGCAATAGGGACCTGCATGTTATCTATTTTTAGCTCTCTCTGTGATCAGATGTTTGTGTGACGTAACACATTAGATTGGATGTCGGGCAAGGATTTTTTATTTGTATAGGAAACGTATAGCGAATACATATAAATCTAACAAATTATTTAACTGTAAAATTATTTTTGCAGACTTGCTATCTTTTGCACATTAATTATAAAAGTTATCTGGTCATCCGGCTCATAATGGTATTGTAGCCTATTATTCTTGCATTATCGCATGTCACCGACTTAGACAGTGTTCAGATATTTCTTCATCTTACTGACATGGTATTTTATAAAATAATCATTGTACTTTGTGCAATAATGCTGCATTCAGTTGGACCATTTCTATACACACTGATAGAGAAAAACAATAGAGAATGCTCTCCTATCTGTTTCTCACAGTCCATCAATGCAACTAAAGCAAACCAATATCCAAGAGCGAGAAACGTTACTAGCTACTTACCCCATACTACCCAATAATATATTACTCTGAATATTAGCTGCTATAGTTGTTTTTGTTTAGTTTTAGTTTTTTTGGACTTAACTGATGGCTTTTAATCAATTTATGTATGTTGGGCAATCCAGTAAGTTACCTCCCTTAGCATTTCGAGCTAATGTGGATCTTCTTCGTGCATGACAGTCTAATATAACAAACAACCAGTCTGAAAGATTCACTTATTTAATATTCAAACCGATATTAACAAAACAAATAAAGGCATTGGATCATGTCTAAACAAAGACAAATAATTTGAAACAATTTATTGTATATAATGTGCAACGGATGAGCCACAGTTTATTCAACTTAATAATGATGAATAATATAATGACACACTTAATACATAACATTCTACAGTACATATAATTGATTAGACCTGTTTTGATAATAATTGAGTGAAATTTCATGCAAATTTTTTTTTCACTCCCCATTTTTAAATTTATTGAATTTAAGTGAAAATATTCCAATAAATAGGCATTTTTATCAAAATTATTACTATAATTAATGCTGTGTACTTAAATAAATAGGTTCAAACACATAGGCCATGAATGTGCATGTGCAGATTTGACAAATACAAGTAGTATTCACATGTTAAATTACAATCTGTGTATTACTCTTAGTGATGAGCTTACCTAATAATAATGATATAAATGTCAAGTACTGATTTCATGGTTTGGCAAAGTGTTATGCTAGCAGTTAGTAAAACTGTTAAAAAATGGAATACTCTTATTTATAACCAATGCAGTATGACAGACTAGAAATTGTATTACTGTTGATGTAATGTATTTATTATTGTAATTTGATTTGTACTCTTCATTATATGGAGGAAATGAAGAATATCTATCTATACAAAACACACACACACAAAAACAACCACATTATTGCCATTTCATTGACGTTTTAGATAACAATATTAATTTTATAGGCTTTTACTTCTGTAAATTCTGCATTATAATAATAATTATAGGGAACCTGGCTAGTTTGAACATTTATCCTGCAAACATTTATCCTGAAACAAAGTAAATGGATGTGTGATCAAAATTAACAATTATACATGTCCAATAATGGTAATTTGAAGCTCCATTTCGGTCCGTTTTGTTATTTTTATGTACCTCACGCTCGGTTCCATTTTCGTTGATTGCCATTTGGAACACCTCGTACATTGTAAGCGTAGCAGAATGTAACAAAATGTTCCGATTGCACCCGATACTTTTGTTTACTGACAATGACTGAAGATGTCCGATGATATCTGCAGCTCGGAGTTCTTTCTAACGATCTGCATGAAAATAAATAATTCTTGATACGCTCGGAAAAGACAAGTTTTGAGTGAATTGAAAATCGTTTGCGTATCTAGTACGCATACTAATTAAAACAATTGCATATTTAACCATTTTATATGCATAAAATACGCAAATACGCAGCTTATCTGGAGCACTGTTATAGATTTATATGCTCATTCCATCATCCAGGCAAACATATGTTTTCTGTTCCTGGCTGCCAAAAAGAGTGAGTTTTTAAGGACAAAAAGTGTAAGGCCAATACTCCTTCTATCTCAATTATCGAGCAAATCTGAGCAAAAATGACCATTGGATGAAACAACCAAATCAGATTTGAAACGAATATGGCTCAGTTTGATGGCAGGACTTTCTCTTGGCAGTGGCACTGTCAGTTGAAATTAAGGTTATGTAAGGGATAGGGTTAGGGAGTGGGTTAGGATTAGGGATAGGGTTTGGATTAGATCAACTGACAGTGCCAAGAAAAAGTCCTGGAAAATCAGCGTCTCTTATAGTTGTTGCAGTTTTTATTATTGCTATCATAAAAAGTTGTTTTGTAATATCAATCTAACAATTATATTGTAAATTTAACATTTGTTTTTGTGTTTTGTAGCCATCGGTTCAGATAGTTACATACACACAATCTCAGAAATGTCAGGAGGAGTTTGGAACATACAAGATTGCAGAGTGGAAACCCGACTCATCTATGCTGGCCATTATGGTAAGTACATGGATTTGTTAGTACTTTGTAGAGCAGTTGTAGAGTGAATTAAAGTGCCATCTGAGGCTGACAAATCAGCAAGACTTAACATGTTCAGGGATCTCATTGACCCTCGAAAAGCGTCTTTTTAATCACGAAATTTGGACAGGACTGTTTATTGTTTTAGTTTTATCTTAAAATCCTATCATGAGACTCCCCATTTTAAGAAAGCGCAGTGGAGAGGATTCAATGAAAACCCTGCATGTTTATAATATTTTTTTCAAATATAACGTTAAAGTTACTATATCGAGAATATTTTTTTCATTTAAACATTTACAAAAGACAATCCAGTCATGTTATTTCTAACTGGCACATTCCACTCCAAACTATCGCTATCTAGATCACATATGAATGCTTTATGTTAGTACATGTTCTTTCACTGGGAGACCTGCCTTGCTTAACAAAATGGCAAAATTCATATTTAACATTTGACAATATCCCTTGATAACAAAGGCTAACAAGTGTAATTCAGGTACTGTAGTGCTTGTATGTTGTATTAGTAATCAGTGTTAAAACATGGTAAAATTGACAATGTAAGTTTAATTATGTAATATGATATATCAGCTTATTGTAGGAATTACATTTTATGAAGAGAAGCATTTGTTTTTATAATTGTGAATATTTGACTATCAGACTCACATTAAAAAAAAATGTTGTGTTCATATATTGATCTGTTAGGTTTTTTAATGTTAAGAAGTCATAGTGTTTGTGTATTCATTGAATTATATTGTAAGTATAGAGTTAAGTACTGCTAAAATTAATTAATTTCATACCTTGAAATGCTAAACTGTTAATAAATATTAATTCAGTCATTCATATTGCTAACAGTAAAACTGATTAATTTCAGACCTCAAAGTGCCACGTCCTTTTCTTTCGGGTGGAAATCGACGCATCAGTCCCAAACCATCAGTGTTTGTTTGTACAGGTGGAAGGACGTCACCCGTAAGTATTTACCTCACTGTGTGACCATGTTTATGTGTGTCACTGTGTTCATCATTCACTGCTAATCATCTTGTATTTGTGTAACCATGTTTACATGTGTCACTGTGTTTATCATTTACTGATAGTTGTATTTGTGTAACCATGTTTACATGTGTCACTGTGTTTATCATTTACTGATAGTCATGTTATATTTGTGTACCATGTTTACGTTTGTCATTTATCATCGTTCACTGGTGGTCTAGTTGTGTTTGTGTGACGTGTTTACCTTGCCATGTGTTAGCATGTTTATGTGTGTCATTGTGTTCATCATTCATTGATGGTTTTGTTGTGTTTGTGTGACGTGTTTACCTTGCCATGTGTTATGTTTATGTATGTCACTGTGTTCACTGATAGTTTTGTTGTGTCTGTCGGTGAAGTAAGTAAAGAATTAATTGTGTTTTTACCTCCCATTCCCACCATAAACTAGTACCTGGAAAAAAAATGTTATATAATCAACATGGTTTGGTGGTTATTTGGAAGTCATAAAAATATGTTTTACTGCTGGCTATAACTGCTTATTGTTGGTGATTTGCTGGGTTTCTCTCTGTTCTTAAAAACTTATGTCTGCTTTATGTATGAAAATATATCTGGTTTTGTGGACCTAATTTTGTGACAGGCTAATTATTGATGAATATAGAAGTAACAGATAATATTGAATTTAAAAATACATAATTATGTATAATAATGTTCATATATATGTTAGTTTCTCTGCACTAAACTTAAAAGTTTTTTCACATATTCCAAATTTGTTTCTGGCACAAATTCTGAAATACTTAGATTTTCCCCCTTTAATATTCACTGCATGCATTTCTTTACAATGGTATGATTGTGTGCTGAGCTATTTCAAATGTTCTGCTTGTTGTGATACATTGTTGTAAAATTAATGTTCATGACATAATTTAAAAGTTGCATGTTGCTAAATGTTAATGATTACTAATCTAATTAAACAAATTCATACCTACTCCAAAAAAAGAAACCAATTAATAATTTTAATGAAAATTATTTTATATTGACCCCACCTATACAAAAAAAATAATAATAAAAAATAATAATAAAAAATAACAGTAAACTTTTTTTTTTTTTTTAACCTGTTTAATTTGATATATTTTTTAAGAGAGACAATAAAATTATTAAGCTCTTATATATTTTTTTTTTAATAGTAATTATGCTATCTTATTATAAATAAGAACATATTTTAATGCTTTTTGATCAATATAGTCCTATTTGAAACAACATTTCCCAATTACTGAAATAGAACATTACGTAAAGAACCTTTGGTGGAAACCTTTTTGTATGGAATTTGTATATTTCAGATCACGAATACAAAAATTGTTAAATATTTTTTCCAAAAGGTCAGTAAATGTATTTAAAGCCATATATTAACATTGAAGTGGCAGCTTGCTTTCTGGGTTTCAGCAACGGCTTGTGGTACACTTTTCACAGTACTTAAATATTGGACACTATCATAGGCTATTCTCTCAGTTCATGAAAAATGTTCTCTTTTCTTAAAAAATAAACATAAAGCATTGATCTTGTAATATTATTAATATCTGTTGTTGAATACTGAATATATAATTCACTTTAGTCCATCAGAGTATAAGAGTATAATACTGACATTTTTTGAAGTTGTAAAATTTTATGTGCATTATTTTAATAACCTATGCACCTTCTTGGATACTGGCAGTCATTTGATAGTATGCATTATTAACATGTGTCATACTGCTAACTGGATAGTAATAAGACAGTTTATAGTATGCAAGGTTATGTATTGCAATTGCCCACATTAATCTGTACACTATGTATTTATTCACTGACCTCTTGATCACCCACAGTAAAGAGGTATAGACTACTGTGGGCTGTCACAATAGCACACAAGACAAATGGGTTAACTCTTCATTTTATGAAGTGTCTATGAGAAGACAGTTACAGATTTTGGTTAAAACCATTTCCACATAAATATACTAAATATCTGAAACATAACTGATTGTCTAATTCTG
This sequence comes from Peltospira smaragdina, assembly GCA_032361425.1. NCBI lineage: Eukaryota > Metazoa > Mollusca > Gastropoda > Neomphalida > Peltospiridae > Peltospira > Peltospira smaragdina. Next base: position 7,772 of record JAUTBW010132355.1, on the reverse strand, counting down.
TCATGCCAGTCTGCTTTATGCAGTGAATATCTGACTTTATTTCCATCTCATACATACTGTGCTGGTTGAATAGACAATAACTGACTGACTGCATTCTGTGTGTTATCCTCATCTGCATCTCTATGTGGACTAATACGTAGTTTGTTTGCACGCTAAACCTATATTACATCAGTCATTTACGCAAAAACCCTGTTACCTATTGGTTCTACTTCAAGCAGTGCTGAAGCATGTTTTCTTATAAATTATATAATGGTATATTTGTACAGTAATACTAATTAGAAATCTTATAGAAGGTACTATTTTCTTCTTTATTTCTTCCCTTTTGTATATTCTTTTATGTCTTTTTTTTTTTTTTTTTTTTTTTGTTTTTTTTTTTTTTTTTTTTTTTTTTTTTTTTTTAATTTTTATTATGAAATATTAAGTTAAAACTTAATAGAATTGTGAACTTGTTTTATGTGTTATGTCAATTGTGAAGTGTTTTAGGTCAGTATCTGATATTTTGAAGTCAGTAGTACTCATAACAGTAGGGTTAAGTTAGTATTAAAACAATTTGCTTATGTATTATTGTGTGATGATATGGTAATTAATTAAAATAGAATGGTCCTTAAAAAAATGCAGATGGCAAATTTTTATTAAATTTTTTTTTTTTTTAAAGATAAAAAGTACACTAGTAGTCTCAGCCAATATTAGCACACAAACACACACACACACACATACAGACACACACAGACACACACACATACACAGACACACACACACACAGACACACACACACACAAACACACATACACAGACACACACACAGACACACACACACACACAGACACACACAAAAGTGTACTTCAAAAATCTGATTGATACTTAAGTAAAATATGTTAGTTTTAAAAGATTCCATTGTCACTATTCATTGTCTGTATCAGTGATGATGATAATAAAAATAATAAAAATAACAATAATAATAACAACAACAACAATAATCATAATAATAACAACAACAACAACAATAATATAATAATGATGATGAATATGATTATAGGCATGATAATATTTATTTATATGGGTGTTGGGTAATTACTAACCTGGAATAATAATATATATATATTTATTATTATTATTTTTTATTTTATTTTTTTAAAATTATTACCAACTGTATCATAGATACATATATAACTATATATAGATACATATTTGGTATATAACACCAGTAGACTGCATGACTACTAACATCAGAAAACTTACTCTTGTGGGAACTGCTTTATATTTACAATACGGTGGGTCTGCTCTTCTAGCCAACTTTGATAGTGGTCTAACCAGGTCTGGATAGCCCAGTCTGGTCACTTGTAACATGGAAAGATAAGAAACAGTCTGGAAAATGTCAGGTTTTTTTTTGTTTTTTTTTGGGGGGGGCTGTTATAAGCTGTTACTATCTCACTTCACCAAAATGAGATACCAACAGTAGTAACTATTAGAGGTGCTGCCTTTAATGCCACTGAACTTTTTTTTTTTTTTTTTTTTTTAATTAACATATTATTTGTACAAAAAAACAACAACAACTGTTGTACAAAGATGGCATTACAACTTTTAAGTGCTTGCTTATATCCTTTGTTAAAATTGGTATTTTGTTGTTTTCTAAAATTGGTTTCTTGGTTTAATGAGGACTGTATTTTTCATCCCAGTGTAGATACAACATTACGTAACTCATCAGGAGAAGTTCAAAGTTTACATGTATTTAAATATATTAAAACATGTGAGAGATATATTTTCCTGAAATATATTTACATTGTGCACATCAAAGATTTATACTCTTGATATCTTCAGACGGTATCATTTATGGTTAGTTGTTGATGATGTAGCAAAATTTGGAAGCGATGTTTTGACACCTAGTTTGTAATTTAATCCAGCAGCGGTGTGATTAGGTTACTGAAGAGGTTTCTGAGTCCTGAAGATCAAAGGACATTGGATTGAATAGGTGCTGTTCAGTTTGAATTCCTTAATGTGGAACATATCTAAATAGTTTAAAGGCATACTGTCATATCACAGAACATGATCTAATTTACTGTTAAACAAAGTATTACTTAAAAATACATACATTTGATTTATCCTTGAATTTACCATAATTTTCCTTTTATTAACAATATGTTTCATAAATAATTAAATTAAAGCAACAATCCATAAAGCAGAAAGCAATAATGGTTATATGGATTACTGTGGTATGTCGTACTGTGAGATAGTCCATCATAGTTTAATTAAAATGTCTTTGGCGATACCATAATGAGGTTTGTTGTCTCAAGTGATTATTGTTTCCATTTATTATTAATATTTTGAGAAATGAAGACCTGTAAATCTGTGACATTATGCCTTTAAGACCATCACAAAGCAGATGTGCATTGCTCATGGAATTCACCATTACTGTGTTCTTTTCACAAAGCAGAGATGCATTTATCATGGAATTCACAGTGTGTTTGGTAGTCTAGTGTTTGGTAGTTTTAGTTTCAGTAAATACAACTATTTTGTGACATGTTTCAGACCGCCATTCACCCCCAAGTACAACATCAATGGAACTCTTGACAGCGACAGTGTTCCCGCTCTAAAACTCTATCAGGTTTCACACATTGAACTGTCTGCGGAAATCTCATGGTAAGTCTGATTTCTAATAATGGCTGTTAAGTGTTATCTGGTTATTTACTTGTTGTTGGTTGGCTGGTTTGGTCTGCAGAAATCTCATGGTAAATCTGCTTTCTAATAATGACTGGTACGTTTTATATCTGGCTATTTACTTGTTGTTGGTTGGCTGGTTTGGTTGTTTGATTGATTGGTTGGTTGGTTGGTTGGTTGAGTGCGTAGGTGCTTTTGTTTGATTTATGTTTGTTTTTAAAACATATTTGATTGTGTGTGTATTTATGCACACAATTTACTCAGTTTACAGCATCTTTTCTTAAATTCTTTTCTGATTCCAGTGTCTTGCAAGGCCTGTGTGAATGAAAATATGAAGGAGTTACCTTTTTAATGATTAGTGATGTTTCTTTTTATACAAAGCTGGCCTACCTCTGCTATTGCCTAGTTCATTGAACAATGTTCATGATTTTATTGGAGCTATTTCATTGTTTGTTGTTGAGAACTGACCAGAGCACTATAATTTGGAATGCTGTATGTGTTATAGATCAGGCTTAGGACAAGAAAAAATAACCATCCAATTTTTACTCAATTTAAAGAAAATAGTTTCTACTCATTGTTCTAGCTAGGATTTTAGTAGAGCAGGGCACACATTTATTATTGGGGCACTTTTGAATACGAAAATGTGTTGTGTTTTGTTTTGAAGCAAAAAGAGAAAGAAAAGTAGATGAAAAAAGGGCATGGTGGCAGGCACTGGGGCGGGGCAGCAGACATGAAGGGCAGGTGCTGCGCCCTTCTGTTTACTGCTAGCGAGAACACTGCTACTTACATCCCATTAGGGAATAAAAAAACTTAACACAATAACAATGTTTTCTCCTTGCTGGGATGCTACTGAAGAATTTTTAATTTACTTAATTCTTAAAAGCTCAGGAACTAAAATACATTTAACCACTATTCATTAATCTGTCTGTCTGTCTGTCTGTCTATCTGTTATTATTATTATTATTATTATTATTATTATTATTATTATTATTATTATTATTATTATTATTATTTAATTTAAATTTTTAAAAATTACTTGTTAAAATTATCATTATTATTATTAAAACATTTTTTAACATACATACACTACAAGATCAACTCTCCAAGACATGTTACAACAAAGTAGCTGTTTTGAAGTCAACCTGAGGGTCAGATGAAATCAGATATATTCTCTGTGTGCCTCAATAAACAGAAATTAGAGATTAAATGAACCATACAACAGTGCTGAGTGTGATTTTTATCATGTGGCTGTTGATGGCAAACCCTGTCAAGTGTGTCATTGTGTTCCCTGTTTTATGCAGTTTGTGTTGATACAGCCCTGTTCATAGGATTTACTGCAGTATACCTGGATATCAAATAACATTCAAGCTCTCTTTGAATATTTAGTGGTTGATTAGTGTATGCTTTTATTTGCTTTTATTATTATATTGCATATACTATAAGTTCATATTACTATAATACACCAGTTTTATATGTGACCTTAAACCAGACCATTTATATCTATATTTATATTTTTTGGAATTTTTATTTTAGTTGTTCTATTCTTATAACTTATGTGTAAAAAATTTAATAATGAATTTCAGTTTCATATTTTTGATTATGTTATTGTTTGATTATATTTTTGCTGTATTTTGTTTTAATTATTATTATTTTTATTTTTTTTGGTATTATTATTATTATTTTTTATTATTTTTTTTTAAGTTAGAAGGTCACAACTAACTAATATCATAGTTGACCAGAAAGCATTTATAAATCGAGGGCAGCAGGACGTAGCTCAAGTGTAGAATGTTTGCTTGTAGTGCAGTAGGTTGACGGATCAATCCCATCAGGTGGATCCATTGACCTCTCTTGTATTAGCAGTGCCCCACAACTGGTATAGGAATGGCCATGTAATGTGCAATCCTGTCTGTAGGATGGTGCATATCAAATATCCCTTGCTGCTGTGTGATGTCAGTGAGTTTTATTTTTAACTATTGGAATGGTCTAACCATATGTTAGACAACATATTGAGTTTAACCTTGAATAAAATGTATTGAGTGTGTTGTGAGCTAAAACATTTGTCTCTTAACAGTTCAAGTATGCAGATGTCACCATAAGCTAATACTTATTTTGACATTGATTTTTCTACTCTGTATGTGTGTGTATTCAATCTGTAATCTGGTAACATCTGAACAGATTAAATCATGCTATGGTGTGAAATAATCCGTGTCAAATGAAGGAAATTTGTATTAAGTGTATACAGATTTTTCTCTTAAAGTTTAAATATTCTCAGTATACAGTTTGATTGTATATGTTCAACAAATCTCATAGTGAGATGCCCTTTAGAAAGAAATATTTAGATGTGTGCATTAAAGATTTTAGGAAATATGAGTGAAAATGGAATTGGGCTAATTTCTTCCATGCTGATTGAAATGAGGGTATGGTTGAAAAAGGCTACATCCAGCTATCGATATTGAGAACTGGGACATCCAGCTTAAATTTACGTATGCTTCACACACAAATAATGCTGTTTTCTCTGCAGTTAACTGTAATATGAGATAAATAAATAGATGTTATTTCAGTGGGATATTTAGCGCAGACAATATGCCCTATACATGCACTTAATCTCGAGCCAGTTAAGCTGCTAATTTACCCTTCCATGTCTTGTATTATTCACATGATGTAACATGAAAGAGTTAATAGGAAACATCAAAGCATGCATGCTTAGAATTTCATCCTTTTGTTTTATAATCACACTAGAGCCAAATTCACAATCGCAAATATCGATACCCAAGTGAATGACTCCATATAGTCTAGAGAAGGTGTGTCTGCAATCAGTTTTTTCATTGGCTGCTGCTTATATGATCACTTGGTTACAAGTTTTTCATTCGCCTGATACCCTGGTATATCATAGTACTTACTGCTCCATTAAATACGTATTTTTGCCTTAAACTATCAAATCACAAGTGTTTAATGTTGCTTTCAAACTGGTCATTGTTTTATCCGAGTATTATAAACATAATGCAAAACAAAACATTTTCGTAAGGTTTGATAGTAGAGTAAACACTCGGTGTACTAGTAGGACAGGCAGCACCACCTAGCAGATTAGTTCACCGGACCCTCTTTAAAGTAATACACATATATGATGATGTATAATAATTCTTGTTAAAGTAATACAAATGTATAATGATATATAATAATGGTTGTTAAAAAAGTAATACACATGTGTGATAACATGCATGTTACTGTTAGTGTTACAGTAATACACATGTAAGATGATGCATGATAATGCCTGTTACAGTTGTTTGAGTGTACGGGACGAGCTGGTGGTCAGTACTGTAGATGGTTACCTGAATCGCGTCCGGTGGAGTGGAAACAAAAACGACAAGGCCACGTTACACTTGAGTGACATTCCTGTCTCCACAGACCTGCAGCAGTTCCGAGGTGAATATCTTTATACCTGTTCTGCACTCTGACACCTATATATTGTGTGCTGGGGTGTCATTAAACACCGATTCATTAATACTTGTACATAATTCACTCTTGTGTCATGTCACAAAATATCAAATAATGTTTTTAAATTATTATTATTGTTTTATTTTTATATTATTTAAAAAAAAATATATATATATCTTTAGTATAAAATGAAAACCAAGGTTATTTTGTTTTATTTTTGTTGCTTTTTGTTGTTTAATTTATTATTTTTTTTATTTTGGTCAGATAGTTTAACATTCTATTTGTTTAACAAATGTATTTGAAGTATAACATTTTGTAACAGTGTAATTTAAAGACATCACAACATTATACAGCTGTATAGTGTCACAATAATCAAAACATAAATGACAGTATTTATAGTTTTTACTGGACCAGTTATATGGTTATATTAATTGATATTAGATCCTGTTTCAAAATAATGTCAGTCATAAACAACAGTTGTCAATTTAATTTAATATTTATTGCATCATTTTTTATTAGTACATATTAGATGTTCATACCTAAATATATATTGTACTTAAATTCCTTTTTCATGTATGTACCCGGTAATAATGTCAGTTTCATGTACTTTCCATGAAGCTTGCGAAATGCGGACATTGCCAAATGGAATCACGGGTAACTGATTTGGACTGGAATCATGTTACTTATAGTATATCTGACATCCTGGTTGTCGGCCTCTTACAACTGTCTGTCTGTCTGTCCATCTGTCTGTCATGGTGTGGTCATAATAACCACTATCATCATAAAACAAGTTGCTACTGCTAACCAAGACATGCATGTCATTGTGTGCTTCATCGTCATGTTAACTAGGCATCATTCATATGTTTGTGTGTGTATGTGTGCAAGCATGTGTCTGTGTTTATCTGTGTGTGTGTCTATGTGTGTGTGTTTCTGTGTGTGTGAAAGAAAGAAAGACACACGTAGAAAAAGAGAAAAAGAGAAAAAGAGGGAGATTTGAACATTGATCTGCATGGTTTAATGTATATGAGAAAAAAAATCTATTATTTGATATAGAGTGTTTTAGAATCAATTTATTCTAGTTAGTTTTTGTGCTTATAACCAATATACACTGTTCTGGACACAGACATCACCTGTGTGTGCTATCTGTTCAGGATTGTAGTTAGCAATTGGTAGAGATTATTGAGACTTATTGAGAGACAAGATTGTGTAGTGTCTTATCCCTATCTATTGAGCCTGTAACAACTTGCTGAGGGCAAACACCCAGTATCTAACAGCTGTTTTAATGCAAAAACAATTCAGCATTTATTATTATTTTTTTTTTAAATCTCATTTTAATTGAGGGCGCCTTGTTAAAAGTGTCCACCTGACATGCAGTCAGTTTAAGATCGATCCTTGTCAGAGAGCCACTAGGGAGTTTTCTAATAAAAGTGTTATCAGTAAAATATGTTCCAGTGTATCATTAAATAAATACTTATCTCTTTCTCTTTCTCAGTTGAATTCAGAAGTGAAAATAGAAATATTAAATGATAAAAAGCTGAATGGGTTTAGTTTACAAATTAAAAAAATATATATAAAAAAAGTAAAAAATATATATATATATGTATGTGTATGTATATATATGTGTGTGTGTGTGTGTGTGTGTGTGTGTGTGTGTGTGTGTGTGTGTGTGTGTGTGTGTGTGT
>JAUTBW010132244.1:0-14065 GCA_032361425.1 Peltospira smaragdina | reverse complement strand
AGACTACCAACTAGAGCACATCAATATCATCTGGTGGTAGAGCTCTCTAACATGTTCACCCAGTGTCAGCTGTACTAGACTACCAACTAGAGCACATCAATATCATCTGGTGGTAGAGCTCTCTAACATGTTCACCCAGTGTCAGCTGTACTATGCTATCAACTAAAGCACACCAATATCATCTGGTGGTGGAGCATATTAACACATGGACCTGAAATATAATAAAAACTTAAGTCAGTAATTTATTTTACATTGATGTTGATCCTATTTGGCAAGAAGTGAACCAAATGAGTTGTCTCCGTTGCTCACAAGGTACAACACTGACTTTCCTACAAGATAACATGTACTGGCAAACTGAGGTACACTCAGTTTATGAGTAAACTCATAGGTGGCAGTCAGTGTGTTAAGATATATCAGGGTTCTCCCTAGCATCTAGAAAATGAGTCAACATGAGTCACAGTGTTTTATTTTGGAAGTCATGCACTCAGAAATGGGAGTCATCTATATGTTAAATCACATAATTGAATATATAAGATCGGAAATATTTTGCATTAACATTGACGCAAATATTTTTTTATTTAGGATTACTTTTGGCAAATATTGCATCAAATACACAGGATTCTTGTGTCATGGACAACCCTGGACATATCACATAATTATGACTTACCCTCCAAGAAGCGCTATCCTCATGTTTTTTCTGAAGGTGCTGTTGAGCAGCCAGCCCGGCATGCCGCCTGGGAGCGGCTGTTCGTGCCACACACGCAGATCACACAGAGACTGTACCATCAGCGCGTGCTCTCTGGAATACATGTTTATCGTTAATAATATATTTGTACATTAAACAGTGAATTTTCAGCATACATATATAATAGAACAAGTTGTTAAAAAGCATGGAAACAGAAGGAAGGAATTGTTTTAACTAACCGTAATACATATTATTTATGACATCAAACATTTAGAGGACCACTCAATGAGAAACAAAGGAAGCCTCCTGCTGCCATTTCATGGGTTACTGTGTCTAGTCAGTGGCAAGGGATATTTCATACGCACCATCCCACAGACAGGACTGTACCCGCTAGTGTTTGTTTCACTACTGGAGAAGGCTAGAGAAACAGATAAAGGCAGGAGGATCAATCTGATAACCTCCTGCACCATGGACAGAAACAACCACAAAGAACTACATTCATTATATTGCTCTAAAAATATTATCCGTTACACAGTTTAGTTAAAACTAACTGTACTACAACTTTGTAATGGTTACCTAAGTGCTATGTAAGTATGAATTAAAATATTGTAATATAAATATAATTTAACGTATGAGATACAGATATATGATTTCAAAATAAAACAAGTATATATTCTTTATATAAATTACTCCATGTTTGTGTTGTGTGTGTGTGTGTGTGTGTGTGTGTGTGTGTATATATATGTATGTATGTATGTATACATTACAAATTATTGCAGTCTCCTACATATGGTTACCGTAATGTATGGCTATTTGTAAAAGACTGATGTATGATATAAAAGACACCCTGACAAACTAGATCAACATCATATACCATGTACATGTGACTTACTCATGATGTTTCTTGGTTGTCCACTGTGCAATAACAGACTGCGCAACTGGCTGCTCAATGAACAGAATCCTCATAATGTACTGGCGGGCCAACTCAGGAAGCTCTCTGGAAAATTAAACAAATTCTCATATAATCATGAATGTATGATTTTTTTTATTTGACAGGACAGTATGTCTACAAGCTGGTCCTAATAATACAGTACTCAGAACATGTCAATGATTAATACTATATTAGTTTATTAAATATTACACTAAAAATATATGTACAATACTGTCTTGTGAAACTTATTAAAGCCTTATTGATGTAGTGGTATAAGCCATCAGTCTTAAAATTATTGGTAGGTACTGGGTATGGTCTCCATATTGGTTTGAATTCGGATCAAGTGAACAGTAAGGGTTCAGTGGGTAAGTGTTTATACCATTACACCGTCTTCTCATTCACTAACAGAATCTGCAAAACAGATCATAAACAATATCTGTTATATTAAACTGTAGATCTAAGGGAGGAAAAATTAAGAGGAATATAAATTACTTTAAATTAAGAACAAAAATTAAATACATTGGACAAATATTCTAGGGTTTTTTATCTGTTTTCACACACACACACACATTAGGCAAAATTTACAAAGCTTGTTCTCTCTTAACTATCTGACTACTGCAGGCTAGATACCTTGCCCAACATAACAAAACCTGAATTCCTGTTTACCATTCTTTAATTAGATTTTCCTGCCATTTTGATCTCCTTACCACTTCACATGCAAAATTACACAATGCAGCTAAGTAGCATGATAAATATTTAAAAAATATTGAGAACTTTTGACTTAAAAACACAATTTCATTTAGATGTTCAATTGATAGTAATGACATCAGCTAATTTGATGGTACATTTGAGAATTTTATGAACATTAGAAAATGCAAATTGGCAGGTGCAACATTGAAGTTGTTACCATTTATAAATAATGAGCGATTTACTGGACATCTAGCTTCTATTGTATATTTATAAGTAAACTAAATTCATAAAAATTGAATAGCAGAATATTATTTGTCACAAGTTATCAAACTAAGAAGCCCTCTTATAAGGAAAGAAAGAAATGCTTTATTATGCATTCAAAACATTTTAATTATATTATAACTATTATATTAAAGGTGAAGGAAGGAAGGAAGAAAATGTTTATTTAACAATGCACTCAACACATTGGTGTACATTTATATGGCGTCAGACATTAACTATGGCAATACACACACATGCACTCTCTCTCTCGACTTAATTCTAATAAAATGTTTTCACCCAGAATTACTGGGGGGTAAAGCTGTACAGCCCCTCCAGATACGCTGTGCCTGATTTAGTAGTAATAATATTTATATTATTAATTTTTATTAATGTTTTATTTTATGTTTTACCATTCTAATAGAAAGGTGAATCACATAGATGACTGTGACACCTTTTGCGTTTAACAAATATCATACAATTCTATTTTTCCATTTGTTTTATTTGAACCTATCATTCGCTCAACTACAGACAACAGTAGTACATCATTTTCGCCTAGACATCTGTGAAACAAGTCGTCAATTAGCTGAGATACATTTATTATGTTACTCTGATCGGCTTTCTGGAGTAGTCGAAAAACTGGGGAGATAATGCATACACAAGGATGACCCCAATGCCCTTATATGGCAAATTGGCAATTTGAGTGTAACTAGCCTTCTCAGTGCAAAAATTTAAATTCCTATGTTACAGGTATTTTGTTACAGGTATATGTGATTAGACTGCGTGCAAATTAGACCGAGAACCGGTACCGGCCGAAAATCGATTTTTGGCGAAGCAGTGTGAGAGTGTCACTGCCAGTGAAAGCGAAAGTCATACTTGGCGAAGTTGCCTTCACTGTATTCATAACACATATAGGGTTATACCTGAATACTGCCAAACATGTTGCTGGGTGGCAATATAGTTTGTCGAGAACTGAAGGTTCAAGTGTTCGAAGGTAACCGTGCAAATTTTTACATTCTAACTTTCTGCTGGCAGCCATCCTGCTTTCTTTTGTGGTGTTTTCCTGTTTTAATCTGGCGAACCATAATATTATCTTGTTAACGGAATATGTCGGAATATTCCGATTAAAAACGAGGGGCCTATCATTAATAAAAATAGCTTAATAAAATATTAAACATATATTTCAAATTAGAAGTAAAAATATGCTTAAACAGTGTATATACATACATTATACATTGATAATGCACCGTATTTCTTTATTTTACAGTAATAAACTAAGATTTACATCACGCCTACGAATATGAATGTCATAAAGCTCCCTTCCAAAAAAACACGGAAGTTGTCACGTGCAGGGAAGTAAATACGAAAGTGTCACGAGAGGGGCGTAATTAAAATGTCATCTTCAAATTTTATATTTGCTTTGTCTTTTCTCTTGAGTTTTGGATTTCATTTGTCATGTTTCGCACTTCAGTGCATTGACCCAAATGGAAAACCGGTTGATTGGTAAGTGGTAAACCGTAAAGTGTAGGCCCCTAGTCTAGTACTAATTAATTTTAAAAAATAGAGGGTAGTTCTTCGAGAAGACCGATTCATGTCCTTTATTTAGCATTTGGACATTCATGGGACCTGTATTCGAGATCCAGTGAAGGATTGGTAACTATGAGAGGCTGAGCCCCCCTCCCCCCCCCCACTCATTCATACCATAGCCATAGGCCCCCTTTTGATCTTTGTACACAATTATGATGGAGGAAACCACTGCCCACCAGATGAAGGTCTTGTAACATTCTGATATACTTTAGGCCAGCTACGCAGGTAACGCACGTAATATGCTAATAAGATGCGCACGCATCTTGCTTTAGTAGAATGCTAAAATGCTCCAATCATGACAGTGACACAGTTCAAGAGGGCGGAGAAAGTAATTTTATTTGTTATTACATTATTAACAGAAGCAGATACATTGTTTAAGTTAAAATATAGTAACTGATATTTGTAAATAATACATGATGATAAATACTTATGTGAAAAGGCATCATTTGTTTCATATCAATGGAATAAATTTATAATGTGGTTTTATACCTCTTTCCACCATATTTGTGACATCACTTACGCAAGTGATTGCCACCAAACCTGTCATCACTGCAGGCAGTGATCTTGAACTTTACTTACGGTTCAAATAATCATGTGACCAGATGATCACGGAGCTTCGGGCATCAAGATTGCTACATGCGTTACCTGTGTTGATGGCCCGAAGTTACTCTCTACCTCTGACTCAGTCTGAGTTACATTCCACTCCTATAAAGCTACACGGCATACACTAGACTAAAAAATAATTACATTTTTTAATTTGTAACCTATAAATATAGGATATTTATTCCAGTCATGTTTAGTAGATGTATATAAACCAGCATTCTACACTGGTTTACTGTGCTACAATTAAAAATTTGGTGACAAAAATATGCTCTCACAGTTTTATTATTTTTCATTGTTTATTGTCAACAAAAGATCGCACAGTATTTTGCTATTTTTAACATGATTAATAATGTGCCACCAGAGAAAAGAGAACTACAGGCAAATGCTTTTACATCAAATGCAGCAGGATATAGCTTAGACGTGAATCATCTGCTCATGTGTAGTGGGTCATCAGATGAACCCAATCTGTTGGATCCATTATGCTGTTTCTCATTCCAGTTAGTGCAACACAACTAGTGTAGCAAAAACCATGGTATGTACTATCCTGTCTATGGGATGGTTGATATAAATATTTAGAAAGAGTAGCCTATTTGATAGCAGTGGATTTCCTTTTTCACTTCAAAACTGAACATTAAAATTGCAGTTACTCTTGTATTTATAATTGAACTTAAATTAGTTTCATTAGATTGCTTGTAGTTAAAACATTGCTTTTGACACTGACAGTCATAGCCATTCAGCTGTACTATAAAGAAAAAAACATGCTGTTCTTAATCGATTTTGACTTTGAAGTTTGAAATATTTAGTTATCAATATTATTGACTTATCTTGAAGTAAAAAGAAACATTTTGGAAATCATCATTTAATAAAAATTGTGATTCATTTGTAATTTTAAAAATATGTAAATAAGGTCCCTACCTTCTAATTATATTTTGTCATCACTGCTAGTGATGAAATGAACACACAACATCTGCAAGTTTAAGGTTACTTGAAAAATATTGCTGTTTTATTTTTTTATTAATCATTATTTATAGTGGAACACAAATCTGGAACCGTTGTTTACATATGCTTCATTTAAGTAATGTATTTGCTGTTAAAGTAGTGTTTTATTTGTTTCAGGTTTATTGTTTACAAGCTACCAAAACTACCAGCTAACAAATCTATTCCCATACTTTGGGAAGGGCTGGGCCATTTTTATATGGATGTGAACAGTCCACAGTGGAAGCTGTCCAAGGTTTCTATGAGTGACCAGAAACATGCCATTTACAACACACTACAGCAGATATATGAATCGAAACCAGTAAGTAATATGCAGGCCTGCACAAATATAAAACTTCAAAACCAGAAAACTAATAACAAAACATACAACATATTTTGATTTGTATAACATATGTTTTTGGTGTTTGTTGTTCTGTTTGTTTTTGTATTTTAATGGAAAAATTATTTTAAAAGTAATTTTAATGTATATACCGGTAAGACCATTATGACTTTTAAGTAAGAAAGAAACTGTAATAAATATAAGCCTACATTTCATTTACATTATCAAAGTTAAACCCAATCAGTATTTGGTTATTACACATTCCATACATTCTAATTTATGCTTATATGCTGATAGCCTAATGGTGAGAGTGCCTGCGTGACAAGTGTTCAGTTTAATATTTATCCATGTCTGAAATATCTTCCCAATTTTGACTAAAATCATGCTAATTTTCCCCAGTATTATAATCCATGAGACCCTGGTGAAAAACCCTGGATAAATCCCTGGCCTATATAACCGTTAATAAAAATGTGTTGAGTGTGCCATGAAATAAAAACAACAACTCTTTCTCATTTTATGAACTTCTTATTAAAGCTACTATGTTGAGAATATTTTTATTATTTAAACATTTAGAAAAGAAAGATCCAGTCATGTTATGTCTAACTGGCATGCTCCACACCAAACTCCTTATGCTACTAACACTATCTAGGTCACATACAAAAGCTCTATGTTAGTACATGTTCATTCACGGGGGACCCGCCTTGCTTAAACAAAAATTTGTGTTTAGCGTTTAACACTATCCCTTGATAGCAAAGGCTAACAAGTGTAATTCCAGTACTGTAATGCATGTATCTTGTATTAGTAACCACTGTTAAAACATTATAAATCGACAATGTAACTTTAACTCAAAAGGTAGTAAGTTTAAAGCTGAATGAGTTTTGACACTTCACAGTCACACCGTTTCTGTCATGTGATAGTTTTTTTCTGTCACAGATTGGCTACTTTTGTTTCTTTTGGATTATTATTATTATTTTTTTTTTTTACGATGTACTTAACACATTTTTATTATCGGTGTTATCGGCATCATAAACATTTTAATTAGAACATAAATGCCTAGTGGTTACCTGACAGGGATTGATCTCTCATTAAACTGGCTACAGTTAGAACAGTTGTGAAAAGTAAGACATGGCTGGTTCCAATTGAGACTGCTAGCATTTTATACTATATCACAAACACACATGAAATTGTTGTATTAAATAGCCGTTTTGAAAATATTATGGTGTAGTTGAATTTTGGTGTATTATTTATATATTTGTTTGTTTGTTTGTTTGTTTGTTATTTTATTTTATTTTTATTAGTCATGTGGAACATTAACTAATTTGTTTTTGTTTTCAACAGTCGAGTGACATTCTCTACCTGATGTACAATGACGAAGACCCTGAAAGAAGAGAGTATCTTAGCTACGGACACACAAAGGGTGAGTAGACTGCATTGTCTGCACCAGCACATAATGTGCACAACTCGAGCATCAAAAACTAAACTCACACAAGGTGTAGCAACACCAACACAGTATCTGCCATGAGTAAAATGTCTTATAAATCTGAAGAAAACTTCATAAATCTAAGAGGTATGTTTTCTCTTTTATTTATACTTATACTGACCTCTGCATGTTTAGCAGTTCCTCTCATTAAATCTATATTTATGGGGGTGTTTTTGAAGATTTAGTCTTAACTTTTAATTTAGAAACCTATATTTATAGAAAGTTACTAGAAGCTTCTAACAGAAGTTTCCAAGTCACCTAAAATATTCATTTCTTAGAAGCTGAAGACAAAAGCTTTTATTTCAAACCTTGACTTACTAAGACTTCTATATCCTGTGTTAATCTGCTGCTGTCAGTAGATGGGTGGTAGAGCAAACTATTCATACCTTTTGTAGTAGCATGTCATGAGTTTAAATTGCTATCTTTGTATCATTACATTCGAAATTGGCACCACCATTGTTTTTCTCTTGGATCTTTTAGGAGTGATCGCTTTTGACAAACATGAAGGATTTTGGTTGGTTCACAGCACCCCCAGGTTTCCTCCCTTCAAGAAGGACGGCTATTACTGGCCAGAGAGTGCTAGGGACTTTGGACAAAACTTCCTGTGTGTCACATACAACTACAAGATGCTCAACAAAATAGGTATCTTTGAGAAGAGCCGTTTGTAATAGACTGTTTAGGAAGTGTGGTCTTTTTCTTGTTTACACATGCACTAAGCATCATTGAATGTTTGATTTAGTTACACACTAAGCACTTTTATTACCTACAATGTAAAAGTAACAAAGGATATATTTATTGTATGATTTCCTTTGTGGTTAATAACAATATCATATGTCCTCTTAGGCTGTCATTAATGTGCATCTCATTCTGATTGGCAGGTTATTACATAATTCTGATCACCTGTGGCATCTGACGTTATGGTGTTGAGAAGACTTTCGCCGTTTGTGAAAGTTGTAAATATTAGCTGAAATGTTTAATTGGCAGGACAGTTTTACAGTAATAAATAGAATATTACATTCATGTCCATGACAGACAATGCTTACGACACTCATGCCTAAATTATCATATTTCCCTTTCGCTTGGAAAATATGGTAATTTAGGCACTTGTGTTGTAATATCGTCTGTCATGGATACTCATATAATATCCTTTGTTTATTTACAGTTATATGGCACTGACATGTGGTTAAAACTGTTTGGATAGCAAGAAAAGAAACCTGCTGTCACAGCTTTATAGGCTACTCTTTCTGATTAATAACAAGGGATTGTTTATATGCATCATCCTGTAGAAAGTACAGTATGTGCCATAGACTTCATTGCATCAGGAGCCACTTGATAGCATGAATAAGTGCAGATGTAATTGCATAAAATGACTGTATTTGTTACATTAGCGCTTGTATATTTCTGCTCAGTTTTCAAGATTTTGTATATTAAATTAAAAAGAATGGTTACAGTGTTATGAAATTTGACCTTTATCTTGACCCTGTGTTTTCTGCTAGGTTCACAGCTGCTGTACAATCACCCCAAGATTTACGACTCCAAATACACCAAGGATTATCTTGACGACAACCCCAACCTGCGTGACGCTCTGGAGGGGACAAGGATTCAGGTCCCCCCCTGGACCAGCAAGGAGGAGCTCGTGTCATCCAGGGGGACCCAGTTCCTCAGCTTTGCAAAGAGCAGATGTTTCCATAAAGGTAACAGGTACACCTGTTACACATGCTAAAATACATGTGTATATACATCCACATGCAGGTCAAGTTAGGAAAAAATTGAATATTTTTGTAAAGGTATCAATAATCAAAAGACACTGTTGTGTTCAACACCATTACGCTCTTTGTTACTCACTGTTGTAAACTTATGAAACTGGTGAACAGTGGAGATTCTTTAAATATGATATTTTGTCCCTTTTGACTACTGTAAGCCAGTGAAGTTTGTATGTATATACTGTTTGCATTTTCATGCCTGACATACTGCTAGTTTTAAATAATCCATTTTGTCTTAACTTTTTTTGCTTAGAGGATTCGTAACAAGTGTTTTTTTAATATGGAAATT
Organism: Peltospira smaragdina; assembly: GCA_032361425.1. NCBI lineage: Eukaryota > Metazoa > Mollusca > Gastropoda > Neomphalida > Peltospiridae > Peltospira > Peltospira smaragdina. Next base: position 4,464 of record JAUTBW010132244.1, on the reverse strand, counting down.
ATCAACCTAGTGTTAGTTAACCAGTACTTGTCAATGCTGCACTGAGACAAATACCGATTAATGTCATGAAGTTGATATTTTCCATATTAAAAAACACCTGTAGCGAATTCTAATATAACTTTTTAAATATAAATTTTGGTATATCAAGTTAAAAGTAATGTCCATATTTTATATGACAATCCCACATGGTGGACCTGTTAGGCTATGTTTGTTCCAGCCAGTGCTCCACAATTGGTATATCAAAGGCCATGGAATGTGCTGTCCTGTCTATTAAACATTTCAGCTAATATTACAACTTTCACAAACGCAAGATGAAAATATCATGGGTTTATAACATGGATATCATGGGGAAGGTATTATTTTCCAAATAACCTAAAACATTAATTAAATTTAAAAATCAGTTTTATGAGTGTATCTGTACTTTATATAAATATTACATGTTTATTATTGATAAATTTCGAATTAATTTATCCATATTTATATTGATGTACTCTACATATTTATATAATGGTATTCTGTTAATATGATTTGTAATTTTTGTACTCAACAAATTTATATAAAGGTAATATTTCTGTTACATGTGGATTTCTGATTGTTTTATCTGTATGTCCATTTTTGTCTGTGACAGATTTATATGAAGACTATGTGGCTCCTACTCTGAAGGGAGATTTGTTTGTTGAGACTTGGAGGTCTAACATCCCAGAAGGCTTAGCCAGCAACTGTTCCAAAAAATACAGGGTCAGATTTATTTAAATTTTAAATATTATTGATAGAGATCAGAAGTAGAGCCTTCACTCATGACGTGAGTTGTTTCTCATTCCAGCCAGTGCTCCACAGCTGGTAGTTCAAAGGCTATCCTGTCTGTGGGATGGTGCATTTAAAGATCCCTTGTTGTTAATCTGAAATAGTCTGACACCCTTTATTTTGGTGGCCCGTCTAAATTGCTCACAATTACCTTAAAACATTTGGCTTGAGCAACCAAATATTTTTGTTTGGGTGTTTTATACGTCCACTGAGATCTTCTTACTCAATTAAAATTTTTAAATCCGACCCTGTCACGAGGCGAGTGACAGGTAACCGTACGCTGGTCTCGTGGCAGGTGTGTCTGAACCTTAAGTGGATATAGACACGTAAATATGATTCCCATCCATCCATTAATCTGAAAGAGTAACTGATGTGGTGGCAGGGCTTTCCGTAATCACTGTCAGCATGGTCCTTAACTATAAAGTAAAACTATTTTCATTTTTAATGTTTAATGAAAACTAAATATATATTCCAGCATCCACTGAAAATATACAGTTACTGTTTAATTTTTTATTATTATGAATAGTTGATGGCCATAATTAGTAACTGTATTTGATAAACCATGCATTATTGTCCAACCAAAAGAGAAAAAGAAGTAAATAGTTATCTCCTCCTGAATTAATTCTCACAGTGACCAATGTTAAAGTTATTTTCTAAGTACAAAATGTGTGTTAAATGTTTAATTTAGTGAACAGATCTTGGTATGGGTGGAATATTGTTGGCTTGTTACACTCTTTGATGTATGATGTTTTTATCTTCGTGTTTGGAGTGCTGCAATAGCTGATGAAAGTGCCCATCTGACATGCAGCCCTTCTGAGATCGAAGGAAGGAAGGAAATGTTTATTTAACGACGCACTCAACACATTGGTGTACAGTTATATGGCATCAGATATATGGTTAAGGACCATACAGATGAGCTAGAGAGGAAACCCGCTGCCGCCACTTCATGGGCTACTCTTTCTGATTAGCAGCAAGGGATCTTTTATATGCCCTATCCCATAGACAGGATAGCACTTACCACAGCCTTTGATATACCAGCTGTGGGGCACTGGCTGGAACGGAACATAGTTCTGAGATCGATCCCTGTGAGGTAGCCATTATTATACTTTTCTAATTAAAAATGTGTCTTATGCTGATATAACTGTTGACAAAAATGTGTTGTCTGTGTCATTAGTATTTTTTAATTGTTATTTCCAGGTGTTTAATGCTAATTCCATCACACTGCCCGATGGAATACACTTCAGTGAAACCAAGGACCATTCCAAGTGGGCTGTATCCCAGAATGCAACATACTATGTCTGCATTGGGGACATAAACAGACAGGTACATTTGGTGGAATTTATAGTTAATTATACTGAATTGTAATTATTTGTACAATATTGCTTCAAATAAAGTCTGCATTGAGGTGTATTAATTAGGAGATAACCATATGGAGTTTTGAGATTTGTGGGTGTTATTAGTTATTTGAGCCCACGAATGTCATTTTTAACTGAAGGCGGGATCAAATAACTAATAACACCCGCAAATTGAAAAAAACTCCATATGGTTATCTCTATTGTAAACTGAATCGTTATTTTACAGAACCAACTTTATATTTGATATTTGATTAAAAGAATATCTAGTTACAATCTAACTGTTTAACCTTGAATCGCCAGCTTTGCCTGGTCCATTCCAAATGACGTCATTTTCTAATGACGTCATTAGATTTCCTGTGTTTATTGAGTATTTGAGCCTGGAAATTCTATGAAATTAACCAGTCACAATACAGAACATACTTGCTATCAGTTTACAATAACAATTTGTTTTCTGTGTGAAACTTGATGTTGGGATTCAACAAAAACAATTCACTTTATACTGTGTTATGTGTGGACCACATAGGTGAACGTAGTTGATGTTTGATGTATGCTGCACTGATGTTCATCTTAGCTGTAGGGAATAATGGCAAGTTGAGTGAAATACCACTTTTATGGTTTCAGTAGATTTATATATTTCATTACTGTGTATATAATAAAAACTTATATTTCAGAGATATAAATTGTTTATAGTCTTTGACAGATATAAGCATTTTAAATGTAGGATGGTTCAGATCTGCTGTTATAATTTGTCATATGTTTCTCTCTGTGTTCAGATATGCCTGATTGTGTTAGTCTTGTTTCAGTGTACACAGGAAAAGCGCGGCGGGGGGACGGTGTGTCTGCAGAACAAGATGGTGTGGCAGGCCTACAACGATGCGGTGGGGGGCATTGTTAGCTGTTCTCACAAGTCAGACCCGTGTGTGCTGGAAACAAGATTGACGTGCTAATCACAGCACCACAGAGCTGACAACTGCTACGCTCTCCACATTGTTTGCTACTCAAAGGTGGCGTTCGCTACGCTGAGCTGGAAAAAATCCAGATGGGGCTGCGCTAGGGGTTGGCAACTCTGGCACTGTCAGACACAGCCAGTATTTTCTTTTCAGGAGGATCCAATAAATATGTTGGGGGAGAGGGGAGGAGTTCATGCATACTAATTCCAAAACATTTCTGTCTTGATGGAATTTGGCTGGGTATATGTGTGGGTGGGTTGTTTTAATGTTTATGAGAGGGGGGAGTGGAGGGTGTTTTAGTTTTGATATATTTTTTGATAGATCTAGGAGTGGGGTTTATGTAATTTTGTTCTTTGAAAAGAGATGTAACCACTTCACAAAATGGTCGTTATCTGGGTTTCCCCACCCCACCCCCTCAAACAGCTTCTGGATCCACCACTGATGTTCTATTGTTTATGTTAACAGTTAAATCTAGACCTTGATTCATGCTATAATCTTGATGGTTTTCTGTTTGTGATTGTGTGCTTCTGCTGACATATAAGATGATGAGTTTCAAATCAAAATATTATTTTTTTATGCTTTTCCAACTATAGCAGCCAGTCAAGTAAGTAATGAATAATAATTAAGAAAACATTACAGAACAAAACCCAACAACAAGGAAACTACAACAACTATGGATTTTTTTCTTTTAAAGCTTCCACTAATATAGTCTGTTTTCCAGATGTTAAACCCAGTCAGATGTCCCAGTCTTCCTGTCTGATGGTAATGAATATTTTAGACAAAATTCTTATTAGTGAAGTTGAGGTGTGTAACTGATTAGTAACTAGGATTCAGTAATTTAAAACTCGGTAAAGATCACTGAAATGTGTGTAGCAAAGAGTGTTGTAATATTCATCAAACTGTTCCCTGACCAACTGTGCCAAGTTTCACTGGTTTAATTTACAGTACTTTATCTGTGGCCCAGTTTATTGATATTGTTCAATTATGATAATGTATTTAACTAAAGATGTACTGTGTTTGTTTATATACATATCATCAAGTGTGAATATATCTTACACTTACATCAGATGTACATTGAGTGTGAAAGCAAAACATATTTACATCCGATGTAAAAGTAGCCTGCACCACAAATAGATTTCTAAACGGCTTCTACAAGGAACATTCCAGCTCCTCGATAGGCGCAGCCTAACACCCCAAAACATTTCTGGTTGCTTTTTTTCTTTACTTGGAGTAAAATTGTTGCATCGCCGTGTGAACTGATGAGAAAGTGTGAATCAAAAGAACTTACCAGGGTCATCTTCATCACGAGCTACTTTCTTAAAGCAGTCATTGAGTGACAAGTTGTGTCTTATGGA
>JAUTBW010132133.1:0-14069 GCA_032361425.1 Peltospira smaragdina | reverse complement strand
GACTCAATGGGTAGGTGTAAGGCCACTACACCCTCCTCCTCCTCACTAACCAGTAACACGGTTACTACTAACTACTAACCTCCTGTCCTGGACAGACAGCTCAGGCTGCTGAACTGTGTGACCAGGACAGACGTGCGCTATAACAGCTTGCTCTGAATGTGCACATAAAATAAGTTTATTATTATTATTATTATTATTATCAGAAGGAGCGGCTCATGTGGCAGCAGAAAAGTTCCTTTCTATCAAATGATACTTAACTATGCCTGATGTGATAGGACTGTAGATAAAATGTGTTGCGTGTATTGTTCAGTAAAACATATCTAAAGCATCATTAATTACTGGCAAAATATTCCTACGCTTTTTACTCAGTGCATCAACAATAAAAAAAAGAGTAGTTTTTCAGTCCAAAATTAATTTACAGAAAAGCTTAGTGATAGAGTTGGTCCATTTTCATGTCAGTGATGTCATTGTAGGGTTTTATTTTTCAACATAGCCATGCATCTGACATAGATGATGATAATTATTTATTTAAAAAAAAATTTGTTTAATAATACACTCAACACTTGCTGCTGATCAAAAATAATACCCTCATTATATATATTCAATAGAAATCTCTTGAGTGCTGCTGCAATAAAAATGTCTTTGAGTGTACAACTTTGAAACTTACTTCAATACAGGCGGTCCGACGTTTTGTGGAATTGCCTCTCTGATTCTGATGGACCAGCTGGAAGTGGCCTTCACCCCTAAACAGCTGGAGCGGATAAGGCGGTGGTGTGTGTGCAGACAGCAAAGTGGATTCCAGGGCAGACCCAACAAGCCCGTGGACACGTGCTACTCATTCTGGGTGGGGGCCACACTGCAGGTGAGTGCTTGTAGTCACACAAGTGTTGCACGTTGTCAGAGCTAAGGCTGGTAGGTAGTGGGTTCAAACACCATCACTGGCTCCCTATTACCTCCAAATGATAGGGGTGGGGGTTGATACTGGTGGATATGGGTATATTTTCTCAAAGTAGCTATTAAAAGTGTATTTCATGAGTGGTTTAGGGGATAGGGTGCACAGTAGTTTTAGTTGCAGTGGACCATCAGAATTATCTCTATTTGATAATGTAACCTTACCTCTGGCATTCTTCCTTACCCCACCCACCCCCTTCCACTTATGGTTCGATCATCCATCTGTGAAATCTTGTACAAAATCCTAGTTCTGGTCTTGTAACCTCAACATAGATCCAGCCAGTGCTCCACAACTGGTATATCAAAGGCCGTGGGATGTGCTATCCTATGGGATAGTGCATATAAAAGATCCCTTGCTGCTAATTGAAAAGAGTAGGCTATATGGGAGCAGTGTCATCTACATGGTCCTTAACCATATGCCTGATGCCACATAACTGTACACAAATGTGCTGAATGCATCGTTAAATAAACATTTCCTTCCTTCCTCAACTCAGAAATACCTCTTTTAGTCAAGCATTAAGTAAACTACTCCATAAAGCGTAATGAAGGCTGTGGTATTACTTACCGGCCTATGGGATGCTGCTAATACTGCTAATTGGTAAGAAAATCCATGAAAATCAGTTGCAGGTTTCCTCTCTTGTTATCTCCATACTTCAGGATTATTATTGAAAGCCATAGACCTATAATCATAGCTAAAATTTGCTGTTGTAGGCTAAATAAAACATTTGTTCCTTCCTGTCTTTTCATAATTTCCTTTCTTCATTATGAACTAATAATTTTTTATCCTTTCAGTTATTGAACACGTTTGACAAGACGGATGCGGTGATGAACCGATCGTACATCTTGGAAACACAGGCAGACATCACTGGGGGATTCGCCAAGTGGCCTCAGAACAGCCCAGGTATGAGCACAGCCACTCGCTACACTATTACAGGTTACAGACTCCTGACGTGATATCCATCTCTGTAACGTAGCCACTAGTTTTTTCCTCCAAATATTAAAATATATATCTGTTAATAAAACGTGTTGAATGCACATTAAAAGGATTATAAATTAATAATAAACAATTGACCACACAGGTGATGTGGGCACCTTGGTAGGCTATTGATGCAAGCACCTGCCAGTCAAGCTGTTAATCGGAAATTGATTGCCATCAGTTAGCCACTAGGTATTTTTCAAATTTAATTTTTTTTGACGCTGATATAGGCCTAACCATTAATAAAAATGAGTTGACTGCATCATTAAATAAAAACAATTAAGATTTAAATGAAGTACAGACTTTTACATTTTTTAAGAAAAGGACCTAGTGAAAACCCTGTGCACTTTTGTAATGTTTCAGACGCCCTGCACGGATATTTTGGTGTGTGTGGACTGTCTCTGCTGGGAGAACCAGGACTGATGCCTCTCCACGCCGCTCTCAACATCAGCCAGAGGGCAGCCGAACACCTACACTCACTACACAGAGCCTGGGCAAACTCGTCCTGTTTTCTCATCTAGCATCCTGAATGACGCATGGAGATTCCAACATCGATCAGAGGGCGACCAGACAACTACACTCATTACACAAAACATGGCAAATTCCTCATTTTCTCATCTAGCACCCTGCATGATAAATGGAGTTCTTAACATCAGAGGGCAGCCAAACACCTACACTTGGTACACAGAGCTTAGGCAAACTCATCATGTTTTCTTATAACACTGTACGATATATGGAACTTCTGACATCAGAAAATGCCTGCACACCTTATACACAAGCTTATGTGATAGGAAGATAGGGAAGAGAGTATGAAATTGTATTATATTAGGTGTGATACCTGTTCCAGGATTGATGCCCCTACAAGCAGCTCCAGTGCTTAGACAGAAGGTTGCCACATTCTTTTATTTTCAGTGACAGAATCCGTGTCCAGAAAAGAACAGACTGTTCACAGTTCGGTAGAGGTTGTACACATTTCATTGCCAAAAAGGCCATGCTCAACGATGCACTAATTTTATAATTATTGGATGGCTTAGTTTAGTAACCTCGTCATGGACATTAAATTTTGGCAATTGTATTCTAGATTCTCTACTTGACATAACACACAGATCAAGAATGATGACTTTACTACGCATAGATTTGTGCACAGATCCAACAAATTGTTTGACATCAGTTTATGACTAGTTCAACGTACTTTTGATCCACCTTATACAACTCTACTATAAGCTTACTGTGGAAGTTTAAGATTGCTTACAGCTTCAGACTGTAATGCTTGTTACTTGTTTCACAGACCATGATGAAACTTCAGAGATTACTACCATGTTCGAGGGATGGTTACTATTTTATCAAAGGTTACAGTGATTAACAGTTGTTGAAATCAGAATTTAAAGATTAGCTTCCTAATGCTCAATTTAATTTACAGAACGAGAATTGTGAAAACAACTCTGTGCTCAACATGGCACCACAAAATGTCTATAACAACACTGATACTGGTAACAAAAAACTACATTTTTGTTATGTTAAATGAAATTTTTGCAATACATTTGTATGTCGATGGTTAAGTGTGGATAAAAAGTCACAAGTCACAATTCAAAAAGAACAATCACAAATTGCCTTGTTAACGGTGAAATATGTCCATGTTGATGGTTGTGAGCTATTTTTGTTCATCAATTAGGCTACAACTTTTTCTCTTTTTTTTCCACTAAAAACATAAAAACATAAAAGTGACAACAGTGGTTAATATCATAACTTGGGTTACAAAAAGTAGTCAAACCCATTGATGCTTGACCAACCCATTATTGATGAACCCTTTAAAGCTACTATCAAGCCCGTAGCAAGACAAAAAGTTCTGCTGGGGTTGTGGGGTGGATTATTATTTATTTATTTAAAAAAAACAAAAACGTTTGCCATGCATCGTTTAGTATAATTGGTATGGTAGGACTGAAAACAAGCCATTCCTTATGAATCTGTGGCCAGGCCATTTTACATACATTGTTAACTTAGTAGGAACAAATAGTGTAAGGGAAAGGGATTCTCTGTATCAAACAAAATTATGTAGGCGTTTGTGATATATTTCTGCATGGTGCAGAATCCAAGGACTTCTTAGGCAAGGTGACCGACTTCATAAGCTCCGTTTACATGAAATTTCAATTCCCCCCTTCCCTACACACACTAAACATGCTGGCTACAGGCATGACTATGTCAAGAATATTTTTATTTAAACATTTCGAAAAGACGATCCAGTTATGTCGCTCAACACCACATTAAGCTACAATCGCTATCTAGGAGACCCGCCTTGCTTAAATGAAATGGCGAAATTTTATAGACCATGCGTTTGACGATATCACTTGGATGCGAAGGCTAACAAGTTAACCAGTGGTAAAATCGACAATGTAATTCAGGTACTGTAGTGCTTGTATGTTTTATTAGTAACCAGTGGTAAAATATGGTAAAATCGACAATGTAATTCAGGTACTGTAGTGCTTGTATATTTTATTAGTAACCAGTGTTAAAAAGTGGTAAAATCGACAAATTCAGGTACTGTAGTGCTTGTATGTTTTATTAGTAACCAGTGGTAAAATGGACAATGTAATTCAGGTACTGTAGTGCTTGTATATTTTATTAGTAACCAGTGGTAAAATCGATAATGTAATTTTAATAGGTATGTCATAGAACTGGTAAACCATTTGTGTCACACGAGTTGAATTCTTTTCATTCATCTTTCTCCCGTGGGTGACTCGGTAGTTGCCTAGTGGTAATAGCACCGGCCCGACATGCAGTTGGTCCGAGATCGATCCACATCAGTGAGCCCTAGGGATTTTAGAATTTGTTTTCCCTCGAACATCAGTTGAACAGCTTGTGTACCAGATGCTGTGGTGTATGCTATTCTGATATGGTGCACATTAAAAATCCTTTGCAACTTTGAGTTTCCTGCATCTCAGTGGTTTGTAACGTTTAAATTGTGTTGCAAGAACGTGCATATATCAGTGATAGAATGTGTACCATTTCACACCTCTTTAAAAAGTGTTTCTTTCTTTGAGCAAGACGGCACTCCATCAAAATGTGGCAGTATACAAATGTTCTCACGGTGTTCGATCTTTCACTTCCTGCCTTCATGTTGATGCCAAAATGCATAATTTAAACCATATACAGTATCTATTTATGTTGATCATTACATACTGTAACCTATGTTCAAAAGATGATGATCCTAATGTATAATTTATTATTGTATACATAACCATATTTTTGCTTATTACATAGTCGTATAGAAATGTGAAAACAGTATTAGCACTGTCATGACCCAGTAATAAATGCAAGTGACAAAGAAAATGTGTTATGGATCATCACTGTGTATGGTGGGTTTATCTTTTAGTGAAGAAAGAAAGAAAAAAAAAAAAAGTTGTAGCCTACTTGATGAACAAAAATAGGTCACAACCATCAACATGGACATTTTGAAACAGACTAACAAAATGAAACCAGTAACTTTATACAGGTGTGTTCACATTTTTGTCAGGTCGTTGTATGTGCCATATTGTTTCACATTAACTGGGTGTAGTTGACAGAATTGCTAGACGAGTTTTCCTTCATCTGTAACAGCCTACCTGACACTTGTCTGTCACATGCATGTTGTAATAGGTCATGATAGGTTAATATGGCTTTCAAGTTTTGTTTGACAGATATTTACAACTCTTATACAATAAGCAGAAATACGGTTATGTATAATTTTGATTAGCACAATAGTTGTTACAATTTACTTTCAATGTAACGTGAACTTATGCAGTAAAAAAAAAAAAAATTGCATTGAAGCAAGTTTCAATTTATGTAACGAAACTTTATGAAATGTTAATCATGACAGATACCTTTCTTGAAATATACATCATGTTTATGATTAAATATATTTTTTTATATCGGTGTTGCTGGTTTTGTTTTTATAGCAATATCAAACACTAATGCTTTTGTTTATCATTGATGTTGAATTACCATCAAACACACAGATGCAAAAATTGCCAGCATCAAACATGAAAAAGGACTTCAGGACATAATGCACAGGCTAACTGTCACGGACATTGCCCAACATGCATCCTAAATATGGGTATGATTTGGTAATTACTGAGCAACCTAAACCAAAAACCGGTTAACTGAAGTGATTTGGACTAATCCCTATTTGGGTTACTATAACCTCACTCAACAGAAGCAGCCATTTACTATTAATATCATACATCAAGATTTAGTAAAAAAAGAAATGCCCAATAAGAGATATTCCTCCAGGTATCATAACCCACATCCACCCATATTCAGTGAAGAACGACCACGACAAAACGCTAGGCACATTCCTCATTGAAAATTAAAAACACAAAAACAAAGCACTCTGTTCAGTGATATTTAGCCCCAAGCATTCAAGTGAAACAATGACCAACAAGACAAAACACTAGGCATTCTGTACAGTGAAAAATGAACCAAGACGTGTTGAGAGAGACTGTCTCTTTATTTACACGGCTCTACTTGAGCGGGATGAAGCGAGAGGAGTGGGTGGCTCCGATACCCGGTCGGCCGTGCTTCACAGGTTTGTACGTGATGCTGAACTCTCCCAAGTAGTGGCCGATCATCTCGGGCTGCAAACACATCAAATTAAGTAACAGAATAGAGAGCAATTTGTGCACACTATGAAATTATATACAGTATAGTTTTCTCATGTTGTTCCAGTATTGTGCATTTTTAACATTAACCTCCAGAATATGGTCCAAGAGTAAATATAGTTCAGTTAAGTTCACTATCTTATTACAATTCGGAACAAAAAAATTGAAATTGTTCACAATTCTGAATAATTTAATTTTAGTTGCTAATCTATTTTTAAAAATTAGGTAATCAAAAGATTAAAAACAAGATGTAGCCTGGAATATTTTTTAAATATTTTTTTATTAAGTGCATACAATTATATTGGCAATGTTTTGGAGAAGTACACTTCAATTTAACTCACTGAAAGCAAGTCATCTTTTTTACACCAACCTACATCAATTACACTGGACCACCCTGTCATTAGGTAGTTTAGCATTTTAAATTAGTCTCTCCCTCAGTAATATAATATCGTATAAAATGGTCATTTAAAATGAAACCTCAGAAATGTATCACATCTGTCAAATGGATAATTTTATTTCACTTCAGGGTAAACAAGATTCCATTTAAATTAATGATACTCTTTACAATGAAGTGGTATCTTAAATGAGTAATACAAAGTGAATTAGCACGTGCACTGACTAAAGTAAATGCATCAAAGCACACCTTGATTTCCACCTGGTTGAAGGTCTTGCCATTGTACACACCCACAATGCTGCCGATCATCTCAGGAACAACGATCATGTCACGTAGGTGAGTTTTGACAACCTGAGGAAAAACAAACAACCATGTGAAATAGAATTAAAAATAGAAGATAATCTGTACTTTATTCAAACTCACAAGTCAAATTACACTTTACGGGGAAATGAGATCCATTGTTTGCACACACTGGTATGATAGCATTGCTATGGGTTAGCATTCACCGTAAAACAAACATCTTGATAAGATCTTCAGTGTTTGTTTTTGTTTCCAGTAGCTCAATCAGTTATATATATATATAGAGAGAGAGAGAGAAAATAAATAGCTGACAGTCTGGTAACACAAATGTATCAGTGGCGACCTATTTCATTTTGTTGTAATAATGAAAACTAGATTATATTCTAGAGAAGCTATTTATCTATACTTGATAAACATTATAAATATAAATGTTGATAAACTTTGCGTAGACTGTACTAGATGTATACTAATACAGAAGGATTGGATTATCATTTTTATAGCAACTTATTTTTATCAGCAATATTTACCAAATAAAATATCACAGATTCCTTGTTGCATACATTTTCTGGTAATTACCGTAGTTACATAAGCAATGATGAGATACATCCAGATACTGTACAGTCTCAATCACAAACCCCATCCCAAAGATAATTGGCACTTGAACATCTTTTCAAAATAGGTATGTCAAAGACTGGTAAACCATTTGTGTCACATGAGTTGAATTCTTTTCATTCATCTTTCTGCCGTGGGTGACTCTGTAGTTGCCTAGTGGTAATAGAACATGCCTGACATCTTTTGTAAGGTATTTTCTAAAAAAAATTGAGTGAAAAAGGAGAATACAATGGGGGGGGGGGGGGGGGTAATCATTGTCACACGTTTCACAACTGGTGTATCAAATTCTGCAACATGTACTATTCTGAAGTACTGCATGGATCCTTTGCTTCAATCAGAAAGAGTATCCTGTTTTGACATTGGTTTTCCATGGTGAATGGTTTGTAATCTGTTATTAGATGATACGTGTGTTGAAAGAATATTTGCCTAAATCGAAATATTTAGATCTATATCGGTGGTGGAACCTGCACCATTACCACACACCTCTTTACCAAAAGTTTTCTTCTTTCAGCAAGAACGAACTAGCAAAATGTGTCAAATTGTCCAAAGAACAGTGCAAACACTATTGAGAACAAGATGTTAGCGCCAAGTTGTTTTTATGTAAATCTTCTCTTGTAACCTTCATGTATATGCCAAAATGGCTATGACTGCACTGCTATGGGTTAGCATTCACCTAAAACAAATATCTTGCTAAGATCTTCAATATTATTTTTTGTCTGCAGTAGCTTAGTCTGTTACATATGGAAACTAAACTCAGTCACAAATATAATAATGGCAACCTACTTTATTTTGTTGCAATAACTAAAACTAGATTATATTCTAGAGAAGCTATTTATCTATACTTGATAAACATTAATATAAATGTTGATAAACTTTGCGTAGACTGCACTAGATGTAAACTAGTACAGAAGGATTGGATTATCATTTCTATAGCAACATATTTTTTATCAGTAATATTTACCAAATAAATATCACCGACTCCTCGTTGCATACATATCTTGATAATTACTTGCTATATACATATGTAGTCATAGATTTATCAAACAGTGGCCCCCATCCCAAAATCAAATTGGCACTAATATCCGACCAAAACACTACCAATACAAAATGTAACAATCAAAGCCAGCTATATCACTAAACATTAATAACAAAGGAACATCAATAAAACATATCGGGGTAAATTTGGATTACCTAAGGTTATGATTTCATAGAAATTTTATTAGCAACTACTATTAAAGATTCAGAATTGCGTAGCAATTTAAGAAATATCTGATACAATTTCTTTTAATTCTGTATATTTTAATGGTAAATGTCTTTACAGAGCCGACTACAAAAGTAGTGTTTAAAATGTCTGGTTTAATGTGCTACGTCAGTTTGCTACCTCGGGCTTTTCTAGAGGTCCAGCTTCTTTCTTTGCCTTTCTCAGTCGCTTGATCAAAGCCAGGGGTTTCCTCTTGAGACCGCGAGAAAATCGACGCCGGGCCCGGCAATGAAACAATTCCATAAGCTGCTCACTGGAAAATAAATTTATCTCTAGAGAATATTTATTTCAATGCGTTTGAAGGTCCCGATACTGCAACCATGTAACAGGTTGTATTCAGCTACTGAAATGTTTTCACCAATTTATAAAAAATTAAATGAGGGTTTACATCTTACTGTACATACACGATTTTAAAACACTACATAATGCAACACCGGACACGAGTCAAGTGTTCCAGCATCTTTGTCAAATTTTCATCTATCTCCATCCCTTGCATTGATAAGGAAATCTCACTTAACATAAATTTTAAAAATATTAAACCCGAACCTTAAACCTAATATCACCTTAACTTTAAAGTCAGATGGGTCCATGTGTTTATTTTACCATGACAAAAAATTACTATGTAGCATTCCATCATTTGGATAGAGTTCTGGTTAAATTCTGTATTTCCCTGCACCTGAATTCCATGATTAGACGTGGGTAAAGGTTCAGATTTTAGTCAGTACTAGCTAGACAGTGCGGTGAATCTAACCCAGGGTTCATACACTTCATCACCATCAAATTCCAGACTTTCAGAGCATTTTCCATGACTTTTTAAAGGAAATCTGTTTGTATGTAGGTCTATGGGATCAATCTTACAGTGATCACACAAAATAGTAGATTGCTTACTATGTAATTAAAACTAAACCGCAAGTTGATTTAAACAAGCAAAGCAAAATACATCTGTAGATTTTCTATTTCTATGACTTTCCATGACATTATAAAAATTCCATGACTTTCCAGGCCTGGAAAATAATATTTACAAATTCCATGACTTTCCAGGTTTTCCATGACCAATATTAACCCTGTAACCCCCTTCTTCCTGTATACAAACCTCGACATATCGAGCAGCTGGTCGAGGTCCACACCTCGGAACGTGTATTTACGGAAGGTCCTCCTCTTCTTCTTCTCTGCCAACTCTGCGGGATCGATTTCTGCCTGTAAGTAAATAGTGTAAATTTCTAGTGTACATCCAAATAATGGAATTTTTTTTTTTTTTAATTACACTAACAGCTATATTTACAGAAATTTACCAAGTATCATATATAGGCCTAGCCTAGAGTAGTTTGTTTTTTTGTTTGTTGATTAGTCACAGTGGACAGCACATACCACAGCTGTAGTTATACCAGTTATACCTGACTCAAACACAAGCCAACCAATTAAGGTTATCCCAAGACCAAGCAAACCCTCTAACCTACAGGGTGTATTTATAAAAAATATATTTCGGTACACAATAACAGCATAGGTCTAAGACTAGGTACCGGCAGCATAATGCCAAAAGGACAGGAAATAGGCCTTCACGCATGATTTTCTGTAAAATATGTCAACTTTCACTTTGCTGCTGTGAGAAAACCATACAAATGATCAGAAAATAAATTACACCCATTATAAGTGCAAACAAAGATCTTTTCAATGATATAAAATTTAACCAGATACGTTTGTTTATTAAACTGACATTTATCGATTAAAAAGTAAAATATTTTGCCATTCACAGCGTTGCGTCATAATAACTATTTGTGTCACAGAATGTTCTAAGGTTGGACCCAGCAATACTGGGACTCTCACGATTAGATTTGCTTGGTGATTTCAGTGACATTAAGGCTGCAGTTGGAGACACCACAATTCAATTAACAAATGAAATATTAGTAAAAATTTAAAGATTTTGCATTTCAGAGAATCTCCCACAGAACTATACATTTCAGTTATTGGATTGTATAGGTATTTCATGTTGTGAGAGGAAAAAAGGAAGAAAAGCAATTGACAGTGTAGTTCATAACTTCAGCAAAATTCAAAAATCGAAAAATATAAATGACGCCATGCAAATGAATTCGAAAACTTTTGTAAAGAGTAATTTCAGTTTCCACTGAACCCTGTAGAACCTCTTCCAGAACTTAGCAACAGTGGTGTAGAAGGTACTCATGACTTGGACTCTTCATCCTCAAGGAATACAACAGCATTATTGGGTACAGCATTGAGAGTGGCAGAGGGAAAAGTTGATGAACTGTTATGGGACAAAAATTTGAGTGCTATTCAGATTCAAGCCTTGAAACAGCAAAATGCAAGAACATTGGAGGAAACTTAGCAGGGAAGAAAAACATTAAGTGTGAAGCAAAATTGGGTCAAAGTTCATCTAATTTTCTAAGTGCAAAGGTTTACAAAAAAAGTTTCTTGCATGTAGTGCAGAATTGGCAGCTATTAAGCAACGTTGTTATTACAAAAGATTACGAAAAAAGTGGAACTGTTAAAATAATATGAAGCTTTCTACATACGACACAATGGGGGGGGGGGGGATTTCATGATAATGTCAAGAGAGTTAAAAATAATGTTAAAAACTTGCAGACGCTGGTTTCAAATGAAAAGCTGACGAGGAAGTACAGGAAAAAAAGGCTGAGATGCAAAGGAAAATGAAAGTAATGGAACTTGACTTTCAACATGCTTTAGCAGAGGAACATGGTGAAAGAGTAAATGTAAAGCTTAATGGATCACAGTTCTTGGATGATGTAATAAAAACTGTCATTGAACTTGTTGGTGAGGCAGAGGTCCCAGCTGGATGGTATGAAAAAATTATACATTGTATCGAAACACATTCACCATATGAACATACCATTAACAAAATTACCATCAGAAAGAACATCACTCAGATATGCAGAGCGTGGCCAAGATTCATGTTGGTTCTGTGATTGAGGAGAGCAAGTGTTTTGACCTTCATAGTGATGGTACATCAAAAGACCACAGAAAATACGTGGGACAGCAAGTAACGCTGAACTCTGGACGGTCCCTTAGTTTGGGGTTTTCAATGGTTTCGAAGGAAGATGCCCAGACGCTGTTAGAAGTAACATGCAATCTCTTTCAAGAATTGTCAGAGATATACAATCAGATGCTGAACAACATTACAGGATAAGGTTTGAAAAGTTGGTTGGACTCATTTGACAAAGTTAACAAGGAATTAACCAAAGGAGAGGCATTCGGAAGTGAAAAGTCACCAGTTTTGGGGAACTCTAGTGAAACATTAGTTTCAAGATACATACGATTTGCTTGTAGTTCTCTTGGACCACATGGTGATGACAAAAGTGGTTGTCATGATTCCTGGGAGGCATTTTGTGATCTTCAGGGCAATCTGTCACAGATAACAAGTTTCCGATCAAACCGATTCAACAATTATTCCAGGGGGCTGTAGGACTCCATTACCATTGTTCTTCCATTACTACCTTTTTTCAATGAGTACCACACAAACAACAACTTGAAGCTCAAAAGTGTGCTGGCAGATGCTGAAAGTGATGAGATAGATGTTTTTCTTACTTCACTCGGAATACTCTACCACAAGATCACTGGCCCATACTGACAACTTGTACGCATTAAGGTTCAATATTTGGACTTCTACATATACGTTGAAAAACTCAACAATGCATTGGAAGGTTGGTCAAAAGATGCAACCAGCTTAATGCAACCAGATGATGTATTATTTGATTGATAACTTCTCGATTCCAATGAATGAAGTTGTTCAGCCTCTGTATACTACCATGCCAATCCCCTCTTGGCCAGAACTTCAGATTGAATCTGGCTTGAAGAAACTTGCTGGTGCCTGTTTGATGGTTGTGCAGCATAAATTAAATTACTTTCTTCAAAATACCACAGAATTGATAAAACTGATATAAAAAATGGGTCATTGTAAACTTACTAACTTGCTTGGGGAAGCCTGCTTTGGTGACCTTGACTTTAGTTTATTTAAACACAGAAATGCCTCTCTGCATCATCATTCTACCATAAACATGCTAAAGAGGAATCGCATCATGAGTGAATGGTTTAGCATGAAGTCAGCTGATCAGCAAAAGAAATTGCTGGATTGTAGCACCACCTTGGGTCCATCCCTACGCTGTAAACACAAGTTGGATGTAAAGCTTGTCATCAGTGAAAACAAGAACAGAATCAAAGGTGCCAAAGAAAAGGTGGAGCAGAAAAAGGAGTTGCAACAGTGGAAGGAAACAATTGCAAGTACAGTACGTGATCACAGTGGTCCTTGTCTGTCTTCACATAACGTTGATGTACTGAACGACAGCAGTGATGTTACTGGTGGGAAGCTGAAAGCCTTAAAAGCAGAGATTAATTATCAGAAGATAGTGTTGGGCCACACCAGCAAGCATCTGAAAATATCTGGAAGTGTTGCTGTTCTCACCAAGAACCTAAAAAACTTCTTTCATCATAAAGATGATCCAGGTACATTTCTTTTTTAAATCTTAAACATTTGCATCTTTATTTTAATTCGCATAGTTAATGATATTGTTGCATCCTGACATTGCTTCAATGTAAATCAAATTCATCATGATCTCAACTACTGTAACCTAGGAAATATTTGTGGGAATTTTATTTCCACACAATATTTAAAGTTAAATCTGAAATTAAAATTAAAGTAAAATAAAATAGGTTCATTAGAAATAAATTATGGACAAAATGCTGGTGAGTACTAACATTTTTATTTTTTTATAAATAATTTACAAATCTGTAAAAATAAGCTGCAGAAATATTTCAGTGAACAATAATTATTTAAAACCATTGTTCTTATTTTAGAGGGCAACAACAGTTTGAGAGTTGGCAGTGAGGAAGAGGACCTCCTCTGTTCTGTCAACTATGATTCTGGTGGGCGATGAGGTCTCTTTGAAGCAGTCAGATTCTAAAACGGAAAAT